>CM045910.1:2271099-2317058 GCA_025169955.1 Salix arbutifolia | reverse complement strand
AACAAAACAGTAATTTAACCGCTGCACCAAACATTGCCTTAAAGCAAACAAAGAAATGGGAGGGAGATTAGCTATGGGCTTAAAATTAGATGCAGTAAGATGAAGAAATTGGAAAGCTGAGAAGACATTAAACTAGATATTTCCATATTAGTGTTTTAATAATATGGGGTATTTTCGAATTAATTTTTAAACACATTTTTTCTTCTTCATAATATAGTTTTAAGAATTTGGAAATATATTTAATACTATTTTTATATAATATCATGTTTAAATGATGTTGGTAAAGTAATTATAAACAATTTAGAGCATGTTTATAGCGTGATAATAATAGTTTTTAATATATATATATTTTTGTTTAGAAATATACGAGCTGATTTGCCTGCTTTGCTGAATTTTTTTATTTATGTAAAAAATTGATTGATTTTATAAATGTTGTATTTTGTTATTTTAATATTTAATTAGTATAATTGTAATTGATAAAATCTGTTAAAAATGGTTTTTTTCAACCAAAATGTGATTGAATATTGCTATTGCTAAAAAATTTTGATAAAATTTGTTAGAAAATTTGCTAAGAAGGAGAAATGATTTATTAGAAATTTGTTGTCACGGATACTCTGGTTTAAAAAAAAACAAAAGAAACCCGGTTAAAAAAGAACAACTGACTTGGACACAAAAAAATAAAAAATACATGTGAAAAAAAGGTAACCGTTTCTTAAAAGGGAAAAAAAAGAGTCCAAAGTTTTTTTTCATAAGATTTATTCATCATATTATTATATTAAATATATTTAAGAATACCGATATTAATTTTTTTTGCAAGAAATCGTAGGTCATTGTTTTTTCTCTCTCTATATATTTTTAGGCGATAATATTAAATAAATATTAAACACATATACTTAGTCTCACATACTATATAGTGTGATCGAAATGGGAAGTGATTTTTATATTTTTAATTGTAGATAACCTAGGTATATTTGTAAAAAAAAAAAATATGAGTTGTTTTTTTTTCCCAGTAATATTAGATCTTACACATTATAAATAAAAATATTGCAATTTTGTTTTGAAAAAGAAATATAAATTTTTTGCGTGCTATAATTACTTATTTTCCGTCTAAAAAGAACAGTGTAGTCAAAACAGAAAGTGCCTCGTATATTTTTTAATTGTAGATAATCTAGGCAAATTTGTTTACCTTTTGTTTTTTTGAGTTGAATTTTTTCCCGGGTAATATTAGATCTTAAATATTAAAAATCCAATTTTTGTATTTTTTTTAAGAAATAACTTGAACAAAAGAGCACAAAATTAAAATTCAAAGCCATTTTTTTTTTGTAAGATTTATTCATCATATTATTATATTAAATGTATTTAAGAATATTGATATTAATTTTTTTCCTGCAAAAAATCCGAGGTCATTTTTTTTATCTCTTTATATATTTTTAGGCGATAATATGCAATAAATATTAAAACATATAATAATGGCTTGTTTGCCGTTTAAAAGGAACAGTGTAATCGAGACAAAAGTGACTTGTATCGTTTTTTAATTGTAGATAACCTAGGTAAATTTGTCTATTTTTCGTTCTTGAGTTGTTTTTTATCCCCAATAATATTATATACAAAATGACTATTGCTATTATTGCAAAAACAACTATATATTTTGCTATTTATAGATGATAAAACAAAAAAAAATTATTAGCTGAAAAAATCATTTAATTTGAAAATTTAAAAAAATATATGTTCTACGTTGCGGGTTGAGTAAACAATTTTTATAGGATTTGATGGATCCAAATAAAAATATAATATTTATTTATGTGAAATTTAATATAATAAAATAGCCCAACACCTCCTAGTATAACAATAGCAAAAGCAAAGTTTGAAAATCTAAAATTATCATTGCTCTTAATATTAAAATAATAAAAATTATCAAATTATCCTGAAAAAAACACTCAAAAACATTAACAAAAAATAAGTAAGAGAAACAATTAAATTATTATTATTATTATTATTATTATTATTATTATTATTATGAAAGAAACAAAAATAAATGAAAGACTAAAAAAATGCTAGAAACTTGGACAAAAGATAAAACAAAGACATAAAATAAAATAAAAAATTATCATTGCTATTACTGCCAAAAAAATAAAAATTATCAAATTATCCGAAGAAATTTTTGTTTTTTTTGTTTTGTGATTTATTTTATTTTTTAATTGCGTTTTTAAAAAAAAATTATTATTAGGTGTTGGAATTTCTAATTATTCTAGATAAGGCATTCATAATAATAATAATTATTCGTCAATTTTTTTCTTATAAATATATTAGACTAATTATATATTTTGCTATTTATTTTATATTAGCGCCTTAAAAATAATGATAATAATTAGTTGTAATTTTTTCTCTGATAAATATGTTAGACTAATGATATATTTTGTTATGTATTTCATATTAGCGTTTTAATATATATATATATATATATATATATATATTTATAACTTTGTGGAATTGTGATCTCCTTTATGTATTCTATAAAATAATAATAGTCATAGTGCGTCTAAGCTGATCTGGACACTCTAATTATATATAAAAAAATGTATAAGTAGGAAAAACAAACAGGAAAAAATGTTAAAAAAAATGAGCCCATGGATTATTCGCGGCGCGCTCAGTTGGCCAGGAAAAAAATATATACTTGGGAAGAAAAAATCATGGTGCGCGTAAGCTGACCCGAACACCTTGGTCAAGAAAAAAAAATATAAGTGGCAAAACAAAATAGGGAAAAAAATGTCAAAAAAAAGTGGATCCGGAGATTAGTCGTGGTGCGCGTAAGTTGGCCCGGACACCTTACTGATTAAAAAAAATTCTTGTTTTTTGTAAAAAAAAAAAACAACAACCAGTTATTAAAAAAAAACCCGATTTTTTTACAAAAAAAACAGTTCTTAAAAAAAATCCATGGTGCGTGTAAACTAACCTGGACACTCGGTAATGAAAAAAAAATGTATAAGTGGTAATAAAAAATAGGGAAAATAATAAAAAAAAAAATGAATCCAGAGATTAGTCGGTGCGCATAAGCTGCAACTGATATTCCGGTTTAAAAAAACAAATAAAAATCCCGGTTAAAATAAAAAAACAGAAAACATCTTTTCAAATAGTATTGAATAGTGAAAATTATTATTAAAAAAAAGAAGAAGCACGGTTATAAAAAAAAAGTGCAAGGGGAAAACACCTTTTTAAACAGTAATGAAAAAAAAAATCGTGGTGCGCATAAGTTAACCTTGACACCCTAGTCATGGGAAAAAAATAAGCGGAAACAAAAAAATGGAAAAAAAATGCATAAGTGGAAACAAAAAAAGGGAAAAAAATGGATCCGGAGCTTAGTCATGGTACGCATAAACTATCACTGATACCCTAGTTTTAAAAAATAATAAGAATAAGAATAATAATAAAAAAAGGAAAGCAACTTTTCCATATTTTCGAAATCAGCATTGTAGAAGGAAAAAACAAAAACACGGTAGTTTAAAAAAATAAAAATAATAAGAATAATAATAAAAAAAAGAGACGTATTTCAGAAAATTAAAAAAAATAAGAATAATAAAAATAATAAGAATAATAAAAAAAAGGGAAAGCAACTGTCCCAACAGTTGCTTTCCAAAATCCAAATAACAAAAAGTCAAAAAAACATATTTAAGAAAGAAAAAAAAAACAACCAAAATCAATTTTGTTGGCTGAGGGGTTCGAACCCCTGCGCGCTTAATCAAGCTTGTCAGGAAAATATGGTTGTTATTATTGTTTTCTTCTTGTGAGGGGAAGACTTGGTGTTTCATAATTCAGGTAGTTGGTGTAAGTATATATAATCACAAAAATAATCATTATCATTGCGCAAATTATTATTACTATTGCCCAAACAACAAAATAAAAAAAATGATATAATCTAAAGAACAAATAAAAAAACAGAAACCACAAAAAAAACAAATAAAAGAAGTCAAAAACTAAAAACAAAAACTAAAAGCATAAATGCATAAATACTAATATAAAAAATAAACATTATCCAAAAATTTTGAAAGAAAAAAAACAAATGAATTAATATCAAATGAAAAATTAAAAGAATAAGGACTTGAATGAAAAATAAAATATATAATTAATTCCAATTAAAGGATAAAATTGAAACAAATAAAAACTTTGGGACCAAAATAAATAAAGGAATAATAATGATAATTGTTGTGTAATTGAATAAAAAAATTGAAAGAAGGAGGACTGCAATGAAAAGTTGTATATATGACCAATTTCAATAGGAGGATCAAATTAAAAGAAATCCAAACCTATGTACTGAAAAAATTGACTGGACGAAAAAGAAATAAAAAATCAAAAGAATAAGAACTGAAATAAAACTTTACTTATATAATCAGTTTTAATTAAAGGGCACAATTGAAAACAATCAAACTTTGAATTAAAGAAATCAGTAATAAAAGAGAAATCAAAACCTCAGGGACTAAAGTTAACTTACTACATACATTAGGGACCTGTCAGGAAGTTCGACAGCTGAGAGAGAGAAAAACGGCAAACGACACAAGTCCGTCCCCCGCCGCTTACCTGAACATTTATGACCGGAACGCCCCCGTTTACTATGCGCAATTTTGTCTTTTTCGAGGGCCTTTTTCGTCTGCCCACTCTGCAAAAAAATTGGGAAAACCGAGAGAGCCCCTGTCTCCTGTGCACTAATTTTTCATTTTCGGGGGGCAGATTCGTTAATGCACTGTTCACAGGCGGAAAAAGAGAGAGCACATACACGCGCGAAGTACTGGGATAAATTGCGAGTCCACAGTGCAATGTGTCTTGGTGCACAGTAAAAGAATCCACAATAAATCATCGACGCGTTTTATATATATATATATAACAGCTTTTAATTGGCGGTTTATATGGTGGTGGAAAATTGGTATGTGGCAACAACAACAAAAATTTAAAAATAATATTTAGCGATAATATGAAAAAACAAATATGTTTCAATCTCTTTTAATTTTTCAAATCATGACCAGATTATCGAACAAAAAGCACTATAGATAAAAAAAGTCAATAACAATAATAAAAAATGAAATTAAAAATCTAAGATACTATTTAATATCGTAACATAGGTAATTTACCCGATTATGTGTAACGAGTTTTTTTAATCAAAATAAGTTTGTAATAAAAACCAACACAAACATAATTGAATGAAAGAGAAAAAACAATTTTATGGAAGGTTTCATGTATTAAAAATCTTTTGAAAATCAATATTTATTTTTAAACAAATATCTATATAATATATAAAAAAAACATATGAATCATACCATTCTTTTAAAAAAAATTAAACACGCTCCATGTCATAAAAAAATAATTACAATATAGAAAAGAAAAAATAAATCTTTTATTTTAAACCCAGCATGAAGGCTTTTATTTTAAAAAAAAATCTTAAATAAGTAAATAACATGTTATTTATCTAAATTATTTTAAAAAAATAATGTATAGTCTAGGAATACCTAGAAATTGACAATGAAATAGCCTGCGTATTTTAGTTAGATATACTTTGGTATTCTAATAATTACAATGTGCTAAAAAGATGAGAAAAGATTATTGTCCCTAATTAATATAAAAATAACCACTTAGTTCTTACTAAATTACAATATTATCCCTGATAGCTAGCTATATTATAACCCTCCTCAAAAAGCAACGAGGTCGTATGGCCGGGGTGCAAGAGTTGTTGTTCACTAAAGAAAAGCACCCCAAAATATTGAGCTATCATGACACTTTATTCAAACAAAGATACGTCCATTCCTCATCACCAAAATATGATATCATCAAGAGGGCAACATGATGTACGCCTGTACCGAATTGTAATTTAAGGGATATTTTTTATTTTTTATAAATTATTTTTTATATCAGTACATAAAAATTATCTAAAAAATATTATTTTTAATTTAAAATAAAAAAATAAAAAATATTTAACTTTTTTTTAAATATTTTTTAAATGAAATATCAAACCGGTATTAATAATAGTTTTTAGCTACTAAGTTTTGATGGTATCAGCTAGTTCATAGTTCTTCTAAATACTTTTATCATAAGAAACCATCATTCTGTCTCAAATCCGAGGCTCTTGATTGTTTTGTCTTGCAACTTGGACATGTGCGCTTTCCCTTTAAATAAAATGGGTAGATTTTTTTAAAACTTATATTATATTTAATTCAGAGATTATAAATGTTTAATGTATGCTTTGATTTGATCGGGTTTTAAGTTGGAGTTGGGTTTGAATCATGCTTGATAATATTACACTTTATGCATTATCTTCATTGACTAAAGCAACTATAAAAAAAATTAAATGCAAACCAAGGTAGTTTAATTTTATTTCTTAAACCATATTTTCTTTTCATATAAGATATCGATTGCTATGTCGGTTTTTAGTTAATAAATTAAATGCTTTAAATGTAAGTGATAAAAAAAATTCTTAAAAATCTACAAGGAAAATGAAATCAATAAATTAGTTCTCTCTATATAAAATTATAAAAAAATAAATTACCTATCACAAGTCTTGAATCTTTTAATTAAAATTCACACTCGATTAAAAATTCAATAAAAAAAATACTCATCTCCCCTATATAAAGCATGCACATTGTAATTTGATGTTTTTTCAAGTAAAACACATTAAAAACCAAAAGCTACCGTATTCTTAAACATTAAACACTCATTAAGTTTGCAACAAGTTCTTTCAATAAAAATCATGTTTTAGATTAATTTGTTTCTTATGCTTCAATTTCTACCCTTATACATGCTATGTCGTATGAGATGTTAGGCAGATTTGATGTAAATTAAGACATTGTGTTTGTTGTTCGGTTACTTAATGATAAAGACATAAATTTTAGATGATACCACCACATTCTATTCGCTCCATTGCAAGTTGGATTATATTTTTAAAAAATCTTTAAAAAATATCAAGAATATTAAGATTATTTTAGCAGTATCATTAAACTCAATTAAACGATTCGATCTTGAAACCTATTAACCCGATTTTATGCCTAGCTCAAGTTTCTAATTAAACCATATGAGAGTTGACCAAAAATGAATCAATCAATTTAATCATTTCAAAGACAACTTGGATGACCAATAAAAACATGACATAACTTTCAAAAAAAATCAACATATGAGGTTTGATAAGTCAAACCCATGAATAAGGTAACCTGGGTCAAAACCTTAAACATGGGTCAAAAGTAGGTAATGTACTCTAATAGGATTAATAACTTATTTTTTCTAAAATATTATTTATTTAACTATACGATAATAAAAATAGATTATCAACTATTGAAAAACCATATAAAAGAAAAATTAAAAAACAAATCAAAATAAATTAAAAGGAGGATTGAAAAATAAAGCATGCAGTCTATTTTCTAACCAATATAAAAGGAAAATTAAAACAAATTATAAAATTTAAATACGAACAAAACACATAATATAAACATCAAATTAAAAAAAAACAATATGAAGATAAAAAAGGTCAAAATTATATATAAAAAAAGAATTTTTATTGTAACCCACAATGTTAATAAGTGCAAAAAAACAATGTTATCCCCCACATCTTTTAACTTCAAGAATAAAATATATTTTTTTAAAAATAAATTATAAAGAACTACCTATGTAACACGAGTTTTTCATTTCATTCCTTTATTTAGCAATTCAACCATTCATTCAACAAAAAAAAACCATAAAATTTGATGCTTAAAAATGCTTGATTATGCAAAGAAAACATTTAAAGACCAAAATAAGTGTATCATCTAAAAGATTAACTTCATATAGATAAGCAAGTTTAGTAGAGGTAGACTGGCGTAGAGAAGGGGAAGGGGGAAGGGGGAAGTTGGAAAGAGGAAGTAGAAGTCCGAGGAGAAGTAGAAAGAGTGGAAGATGGAGAGGAAGAAGACATGATCAACCTCAAACCAGGAGGCTCTGATACCAAAGGGGCATAGACACAATACTCTGACAGAGCTGCTCAACACGGCCACGTCTATGGGCACTCAATAGCTGCTCACTGGAGTCGTGTGTCTACTCGATGATACACAGGGCTTTCTAGTTATAAGGAAGAGCTTGAAGAAGAACAGAGAATTTAGACAAACAAGATTTTTATTGAAGAGGCTTCACCTATGAGAAAAACTCTCTTCGGGTTCTCCCCGGGTTCTGCCTTGAAACATTACACACAGCCTCTATTTATACAAGTCTTGAGGCTTTGGTTACATAGCAAAGCACTTACTAAGCTTACATCACTCATGACATAATGGAGCACTCACCTAATAATGCACCACTACATGACAAGACACCACTTATTACATAATGGAGCACTCACCTAATAATGCACCACTACATAATGCACCACTACATGACAAGACATCACTTATTACATAATTGAGCACTTATAATACACCCCATACAAGACAAATGATAAGTATCAACCGACAATAGGTTCATGATCTGGAGAGAGATTCTGGTCTGATAGGTTATCCTGGACTTGTAGGGCCAAATCATAGTCATCATCAGCAATCATTTCCATTTCGTGAGGTTTCAGAAGTGTTGGGATGCCCAAAATTATCTGCTTGATTTTTTTTATTTTTGTACTTCATTCTCAGGTCATGGAGATGATCGGAATAGTGAGGGTCATAAAAGTCATAGTCAGGTTCTTCATCAGGATCTGTGCCTTTAGGCCATAATTCATCAGGAATAATATTGTTCTTGAGGCACACTGTTTTTTGCATGGTCCTGAGCTCCGGGAGGTTTGTGAGGGGTTGTTCATACAGAGAGTATGGATGTGTTTTGTAGAGGGTAGCTTGTGGAAAACTCATTACCAGATTGTCTGTTGAAGCCTTGAAAGGCCTGTGGAATATGAAGATAGAGAACAAATGGGCAAAGGCTTGCTTGACAGACCTGGGTCGGGCTGTGTTTTGATACACTTCAATCCAACAAGGGTGTGGATGAGGCCATTGAGATTTTTCATGTTGGAGAAGGGAGATCCATTGTGTAGGGTCATGAAACCAAGTGAGGAACTTGAAGGTATAGTACCAAGAGTCCGCTATCCAAGAAGTCTTGAGAAAACTGGCAAGAAAGCAATCGATGGGGAACTCTATAGCAATATGGTACAGGTGACAGAGGTACCATAAGAAAAAGTAGAGTTCTTTAGGGAACAAGCCGGATGGTTTGAAAGTGAATAGGTGGATGAAAGGGTATTTCGGATGGATGCCTAGGCTTTGGAAGCAAAGGGAGGACATGTCATAGTTGAGAAGGAGGTGATCTTGGAGGCTAAATAGCTTGTCTTTGGCTTGCTGGTTAAGAGTATGGTTGAGGATCATTTCTTGAGCAAGAGGAGGTAAATCTGCTGTGGGGAAATCTCGCTCAGGTGGAGGTGGGTTGGAAGAGGAGGCCATAAGAATCAAGGGAAGGAGTAGTGTTTGTGATTTAGGTGGTCTGGTGAGCATGTCTGGAATTACGTTCTTGTGTCCCTTTATATGCTCGACGGTGAAGGTGTACTTTGAAAACCATTCTGCTAGTCTCAGAAGCTGTGGATGAGGAAGCATCTTCCGTTTGAACTGTAGCATTTTGGGAAAGGAGGAACAGTCCATGATTACTTTGAAGTGGTAGGCTGCCAGGTGGAACTCAAACTTTTGGATTCCATACTTTACAGCTAGGATCTCTTTGAAAGTGGAGTGATAGTGGGTTTCTGACTCCTTGAAAAACCCACTTTTGTAGCCACATATGTGTCGGTGGCCGTCTTTGTCTTCAAGTAGAACAGCACTCCAATATTTGTCACTAGCATCAGTCTGGAGTATTCGTTGCCCTGTTGATGGAATGACTAAAGCAGGTAGGTGTTGTGTGGCCATCTTTAGTTGTTTGACTGCTTGTGTCTGCTTTTCTGTCCAGGGGTCTGCATCTTTTTTCAACATGAGCTGGAGTGGCCTAGTCATCTGTGCAACTCGGGGAATAAAATTTCTGAGATATTGGACAATACCCAGAAACTGTTGGACTTGTCTTCTAGTGAGGGGGCCATCAGGAAATTTCTGGAGTTCTTCAGCTATATGGGTGCCAGGTGTGTAAGCACCATCTATAAAAATCATACCAAGAAATTCAATTTCCTTTTGGCAGATACGCATCTTGGATTCAGAAAGCATGATGCCATGATGGTGGACAAGCTCTGCAAATTGCTTTAGCAGCATGGCATGTGACTCCTCGTCTTTTGAGAAAAGTAACACGTCATCGATGTAGATTAAAGCTGATTGAAGTATAGGTTCAAACACTTTAATCATGGCCTTTTGAAATAAGGAAGGTGCTACTTTGAGACCAAAGGGCATGACTCGCCATTGATAATGATGGTCTGGTATGCAGAAACCTGTTTTGTATCTGTCTTCAGGATGAATGCCAAGTTGCCAAAAGTCAGCTTTAAGATCAAACTTGGAGAACACTTTGGCATTGTGGAGATTCGCAAATAATGTCATGGTATTTGGCAAGGGGAACTTATCATCTTGTAAAAAATGATTCAAGGGCTGATAATTAATTACCAACCTGAGCTTGCCTCGTTTTTGCTCGGACCTTTTATTAACATAAAAGGCTTCACAAGACCATAAGGAGTCTGTCGGTTCAATTAATCCTTGAGCCTGGAATTGAGCACATTCTTCTTGAGCTAGCATCTTGTGCTCAGGATTCATTCCGGTGTGACTAGCTTTTGTGGGATTGATGTCTTCATTAAGCTTGAAAGGAAGCCTAATAAAAAACTGCGGGTTTTGCCATAAGGGATGAGAACATTTAGCAAGAAATTCCTGGTGAGAGTCTGAACATGAGTGTTGGATTATTTGGGCTTTGATGAGGGCAATATGGTCTGGGTGTGAAGGTTGGAGTTCATAGAGTGAAGGGGTAATTGTATATGGAAGAAAATGGGCTTTATACTGAATACCACGAGGAAGGATTCTGAACTTAGATTTGAAATAAACATCAAACCCAATAACTAAATCCTTTCCAGGTAAAGGAGATCCAAGAACATGGGTTTTGACTGAACACTGTGGAAGGATCTGTATGGTAATGAGATTTTGGTTTTGAATTGGGTGCAGAAGACTTGATTATCAGCGGCTCGGAAGTATTCTTTATGGGTGACCCAACAATGAGGAGGAAGAACTTTAGGGTTAAGGATGGTTCTGTGGGCTCCTGTATCAAATAAGGCTATGGCTTTGATGGGCTTGGCATATGTGGATGTCAGAATAGTAACAGGGGCTAGAGGTATTGGGTGTGAAGGGGGGCTGGTAGGTTGGGCTTGGTAAAGTTCATAGATCTCATCATCAGAACTTTCATCAGCAACAGCAGCTATGGTGTCAGGAGTGAGCTCATCCGTGAGGGAGAATAGGGATTCGACTTCATCATCATCAGGATTGAACTTTGTATTTTGGGCCAGGAAGTCAATTAGCTTCAGTGACTGGGCCTGCTTCTTTGGACAGGCTTTTGCAAAGTGACCTTTGCGCTTACAGATGAAGCATCTATTGGAGCTGGAAGGGAAGTGCTTGGGGCGCCTGGTGTGGCGTTTTCTGAGGAACTTCCATTTCTTCTGTCGACCATTAAAAGAAGATCTGTGGATTTTCTTGAAATGTCTCTTCTTTTTCATGGAGCAATTGCAATCAGCATCGTTTGAGCATTTAATCATCAGATCTGGTCGTTTGCAGGCACGGAGCATAGTTTTATCAGGCTGTAATATCTTGGTGAAATACTTGTGTTGATCACACATTTTGTTGAGGGCTTCCAACACCTGATGAAAGATCGTGCCAAGAGATTGGTTGTCAATAACTTCTTTTCTGACTTTGAATAGTCTGAACGTTTCATCAGCCAGATCTCTAGGTATGGATGCCAAAAAGGCATGCTTGAGGCTTGGGTCATCAGGACCAGAGAGAATATGGTATCGTCGGCACATCTCTTTAAAATGTCTTTCAAGATCAGATCTCAAATAGGAACAACACTTCATTTTGAAATACTCATACCTTGCAATTTCTTTGTCATTGCCAAGAAATTCATAATGGAGCCAGCCCAAAGCTTCAGAAAGAGATGCACTATTCACAAATTGGATTTGCCGATAATCTCCTAAAGCATGGAACCAATCCCATAAGGTGCCAGAGAACTTTGCAGAGAACTGTTGTAATGCTTCTCGAAGGGTTACTCCGTCCTTGAGCATATAGCTAGTCAGCCATGAATGGAATTCAAGCATTCTATCTCGCCACTTTACTCGTGGAATGTCATCCAGAGTAAAATATCCACTGGTATTTGAAGAATGGATATGAGATTGGTGATGGCGAGGGTTAAGATTTACTTCATCGTCACTGCTGACTGGTTCATCCACACTAACTCTGGTGGTAGAGGTCGGTGGAGGTTCTTGCCTAGTCCGGGAAGATTGAGGATCTGATGAGTGTGTTGGAGGAGGATCAGCCATTAGTAATGGTGGCATGGAATAAGTGTCGGAAGAGTCATCTTCAGTATAAGATGCTTCAGAAGTCACAAGAGTGCTATCATCAGTAGGAGTCTCTTCTTCAGATGTATTGGCAAGAGGTTCATGGGTGAGAATTTTAGGGATAGTTTGGTGGGAATAGGTAGTGAGTAAAGACTGGATAGGGTTGGAAGATTGGTGAGACTGAATCATAAGTTGATAAGGGTCCTGGGAGTCTTGGAAAGGGTCATCTGGTTCATGTTTTTTAGATTCAAAAGAATCAGACGATGAAGAGATGATGGGGGCTGGTGATCTGGGTTTTTTGGAAATAGGTGGTACTTGAGTTTTTCCTTTATCACGTTTTGGAGAAAGGTTTGAAAAGGTTTTCGGAGTCGGGTTGTCCAAATTGTTGAGGTGTGGGAGGAGGATGAAGGTTGTGGGTGTGAAGTGAAAGAAGGGGGAGTGTTTAGCCCAATAGGGTCTGGATAAGAGGAGGTCATCCTATTCGGTTGAAGGTTCAGGGAATGGTGACCGACTTTGATTTGGATATGGCTAATCGGTTGAAGAGACTTAATTGTATTTGAGAGACTGATCTACTTGTTCTTTCTGGAGGGTCTAACGGATGCCAGTAGAAGGCTTGGAGTAGTAGATACTCATGAATGGTGGAGATCCTTACTAGGTGAGTTTCGTGTCATTCCGTCTTCGACCACCTGGTTGCTGAAATTGAGGTGCCTTTGAATTTCGGGTGATCCGTCTTGAGCATGTAGGATTCCGCAACCTGTTCTACATCACGTCTTCTGTAAACGACGATACGCATCCACAAGGTGAGTTTCGTGTCATTCCGACTTCGACAACCCCGTTGCTGAAATTCAGCTGCCTTTGAATTTCGGGTGATCCTTCTTGAGCATGTAGATTCCGCAACCTGTTCTCTATCACTTCTTCTGTAAACGACGAAACGCATTGTCTGGGTGTCTTTCGCGTCCATCCGACTACGACAAACCGGTTGCTCAAATTCAGGTGCCTATGAATTTCGGGTGATCCCTCTTGAGCATGTAGGATTCCGCAACCTGTTCTCCATCACTTCTTCTGTAAACTACGAAACGCATTGTCTGGGTGTCTTTCGCGTCCATCCGACTTCGACGACCCGGTTGCTGAAATTCAGCTGCCTTTGAATTTCGGGTGATCCGTCTTGAGCATGTAGTATTCCGCAACCTGTCATATTCACTTCTTCCGTAAACGACAAAACGCATCGTCTGGGTGAGTTTCGTGTCATTCCGCCTTCGAAGACCCGGTTGCCGAAATTCATCTGCCTTGGAATTTCGGGTGATCCCTCTTGATCATGTAGGATTCCGCAACCTGTCCTACATCACTTCTTCCGTAAACGACGAAACGAATCCACTGGGTGAGTTTGGCGTCATTCCACTTCGACAACCTGGTTGCCGAAATTCAGCTGCCTTTGAATTTCGGGTGATCCTTCTTTAGCATGTAGATTCCGCAACCTGTTCTCTATCACTTCTTCTGTAAACGACGAAACGCATTGTCTGGGTGTCTTTCGCGTCCATCCGACTTCGACGAACCGGTTGCTCAAATTCAGGTGCCTATGAATTTCGGGTGATCCCTCTTGAGCATGTAGGATTCCGCAACCTGTTCTACATCACTTCTTTCGTAAACGACGAAATGCATCCACTAGGTGAGTTTCGTGTCATTCCGACTTCGACGACCCCGTTGCTGAAATTCAGCTGCCTTTGAATTTCGGGTGATCCCTCTTGAGCATGTAGGATTCCGCAACCTGTTCTACATCACTTCTTCCGTAAACGACGAAACGCATAGACTTTTGGAGTTTCGCGTCATTTCGACTTCGACAACCCGGTTGCTGAAATTCAGGTGCCTTTGAATTTCGGGTGATCCGTCTTGAGCATGTAGGATTCCGCAACCTGTTCTCCATCACTTCTTCTCTAAACGATGAAACGCATCGTCTGGTTGTGTTTCGCGTCCATCCGACTTCGACGAACCGGTTGCGGAAATTCAGCTGCCTTTGAATTTCGGGTGATCCCTCTTCAGCATGTAGGATTCCGCAACCTGTTCTCCATCACTTCTTCTGTAAACGACGAAACGCATTGTCTGGGTGTCTTTCGCGTCCATCCGACTTCGACGAACCGGTTGCTCAAATTCAGGTGCCTATGAATTTCGGGTGATCCCTCTTGAGCATGTAGGATTCCGCAACCTGTTCTACATCACTTCTTCCGTAAACGACGAAACGCATAGACTGGGTGAGTTTCGCGTCATTCCGACTTCGAGGACCCGGTTGCCGAAATTCAGCTGCTTTTGGATTTCGAGTGATCGCTCTTGAGCATGTAGGATTCCGCAACCTGTTCTCCATCACTTCTTCCGTAAACGACCATACGCATCCACTAGGTGAGTTTCGTGTCATTCCGACTTCGACGACCCCGTTGCTGAAATTGAGGTGCCTTTGAATATCGGGTGATCCCTCTTGAGCATGTAGGATTCCGCAACCTGTCCTACATCACTTGTTCCGTAAACGACGAAACGCATCGTCTGGGTGAGTTTCGCGTCATTCCGCCTTCGAAGACCCTGTTGCCGAAATTCATCTGCCTTGGAATTTCGGGTGATTCCTCTTGATCATATTAGATTCCGCAACCTCTTCTACATCACTTCTTCCGTAAACGACAAAACGAATCCACTGGGTGAGTTTGGCGTCATTCCGACTTCGACAAGTTGGTTGCTGAAATTGAGGTGCCTTTGAATTTCGGGTGATCCCTCTTGAGCATGTAGGTTCCGCAACCTGTTCTCCATCACTTCTTCTGTAAACGACGAAACGCATTGTCTGGGTGTCTTTCGAGTCCATCCGACTTCGACGAACGGGTTGCTCAAATTCAGGTGCCTATGAATTTCGGGTGATCCCTCTTGAGCATGTAGGATTCCGCAACCTGTTCTACATCACTTCTTCCGTAAACGACGAAACGCATAGACTTTTGGAGTTTCGGGTCATTCCGATTTTGACAACCCGGTTGCTGAAATTCAGGTGCCTTTGAATTTCGGGTGATCCGTCTTGAGCATGTAGGATTCCGCAACCTGTCCTACATCACTTCTTCCGTAAACGACGAAACGTATAGACTTTCGGAGTTTCGCGTCATTCCGACTTCGACAACCTGGTTGCTGAAATTGAGGTGCCTTTGAATTTCGGGTGATCCGTATTGAGCATGTAGGTTTCCGCAACCTGTTCTCCATCACTTCTTCTCTAAACGACGAAACGCATTGTCTGGGTGTCTTTCGCGTCCATCCGACTTCGACGAACCGGTTGCTCAAATTCAGGTGCCTATGAATTTCGGGTGATCCCTCTTGAGCATGTAGGATTCCACAACCTGTTCTACATCACTTCTTTCGTAAACGACGAAATGCATCCACTAGGTGAGTTTCGTGTCATTCCGACTTCGACGACCCCGTTGCTGAAATTCAGCTGCCTTTGAATTTCGGGTGATCCCTCTTGAGCATGTAGGATTCCGCAACCTGTTCTACATCACTTCTTCCGTAAACGACGAAACGCATAGACTTTTGGAGTTTCGCGTCATTTCGACTTCGACAACCCGGTTGCTGAAATTGAGGTGCCTTTGAATTTCGGGTGATCCGTCTTGAGCATGTAGGATTCCGCAACCTGTTCTCCATCACTTCTTCTCTAAACGATGAAACGCATCGTCTGGTTGTGTTTCGCGTCCATCCGACTTCGACGAACCGGTTGCGGAAATTCAGCTGCCTTTGAATTTCGGGTGATCCCTCTTCAGCATGTAGGATTCCGCAACCTGTTCTCCATCACTTCTTCTGTAAACGACGAAACGCATTGTCTGGGTGTCTTTCGCGTCCATCCGACTTCGACGAACCGGTTGCTCAAATTCAGGTGCCTATGAATTTCGGGTGATCCCTCTTGAGCATGTAGGATTCCGCAACCTGTCCTACATCACTTCTTCCGTAAACGACGAAACGCATAGACTGGGTGAGTTTCGCGTCATTCCGACTTCGAGGACCCGGTTGCCGAAATTCAGCTGCTTTTGGATTTCGAGTGATCGCTCTTGAGCATGTAGGATTCCGCAACCTGTTCTCCATCACTTCTTCCGTAAACGACCATACGCATCCACTAGGTGA
Organism: Salix arbutifolia; assembly: GCA_025169955.1. NCBI lineage: Eukaryota > Viridiplantae > Streptophyta > Magnoliopsida > Malpighiales > Salicaceae > Salix > Salix arbutifolia. The sequence continues at coordinate 2,300,458 of CM045910.1, read as the reverse complement.
GTTTCGTGTCATTCCGACTTCGACGACCCCGTTGCTGAAATTCAGCTGCCTTTGAATTTCGGGTGATCCCTCTTAAGCATGTAGGATTCCGCAACCTGTTCTACATCACTTCTTCTATAAACTACAAAACGCATAGACTGGGTGAGTTTCGCGTCATTCCGACTTCGACAACCCGGTTGCTGAAATTGAGGTGCCTTTGAATATCGGGTGATCCCTCTTCAGCATGTAGGATTCCGCAACATGTCCTACATCACTTGTTCCGTAAACGACGAAACGCATCGTCTGGGTGAGTTTCGCGTCATTCCGCCTTCGAAGACCCTGTTGCCGAAATTCATCTGCCTTGGAATTTCGGGTGATTCCTCTTGCTCATATTAGATTCCGCAACCTCTTCTACATCACTTCTTCCGTAAACGACAAAACGAATCCACTGGGTGAGTTTGGCGTCATTCCGACTTCGACAAGTTGGTTGCTGAAATTGAGGTGCCTTTGAATTTCGGGTGATCCCTCTTGAGCATGTAGGTTCCGCAACCTGTTCTCCATCACTTCTTCTGTAAACGACGAAACGCATTGTCTGGGTGTCTTTCGAGTCCATCCGACTTCGACGAACGGGTTGCTCAAATTCAGGTGCCTATGAATTTCGGGTGATCCCTCTTGAGCATGTAGGATTCCGCAACCTGTTCTACATCACTTCTTCCGTAAACGACGAAACGCATAGACTTTTGGAGTTTCGGGTCATTCCGATTTCGACAACCCGGTTGCTGAAATTCAGGTGCCTTTGAATTTCGGGTGATCCGTCTTGAGCATGTAGGATTCCGCAACCTGTCCTACATCACTTCTTCCGTAAACGACGAAACGTATAGACTTTCGGAGTTTCGCGTCATTCCGACTTCGACAACCCGGTTTGCTGAAATTGAGGTGCCTTTGAATTTCGGGTGATCCGTATTGAGCATGTAAGTTTCCGCAACCTGTTCTCCATCACTTCTTCTCTAAACGACGAAACGCATTGTCTGGGTGTCTTTCGCGTCCATCCGACTTCGACGAACCGGTTGCTCAAATTCAGGTGCCTATGAATTTCGGGTGATCCCTCTTGAGCATGTAGGATTCCGCAACCTGTTCTACATCACTTCTTTCGTAAACGACGAAATGCATCCACTAGGTGAGTTTCGTGTCATTCCGACTTCGACGACCCCGTTGCTAAAATTCAGCTGCCTTTGAATTTCGGGTGATCCGCCTTGAGCATGTAGGATTCCGCAACCTGTCATACATCACTTCTTCCGTAAACGACGAAACGCATAGACTTTTGGAGTTTCGCGTCATTCCGACTTCGACAACCCCGTTGCTGAAATTGAGGTGCCTTTGAATTTCAGGTGATCCGTCTTGAGCATGTAGGATTCCGCAACCTGTTCTCCATCACTTCTTCTCTAAACGACGAAACGCATTGTCTGGGTGTCATTCGCGTCCATCCGACTTCGACGACCCCGTTGCTGAAATTCAGCTGCCTTTGAATTTCGGGTGATCCGTATTGAGCATGTAGGATTCCGCAACCTGTTCGCCATCACTTCTTCTGTAAACGACGAAACGCATTGTCTTGGTGTCTTTCGCTTCCATCCGACTTCGACGAACCGGTTGCTCAAATTCAGGTGCCTATGAATTTCGGGTGATCCCTCTTGAGCATGTAGGATTCCGCAACCTGTCCTACATCACTTCTTCCGTAAACGACGAAACGCATAGACTGGGTGAGTTTCGCGTCATTCCGACTTCGAGGACCCGGTTGCCGAAATTCAGCTGCTTTTGGATTTCGAGTGATCACTCTTGAGCATGTAGGATTCCGAAACCTGTTCTCCATCACTTCTTCCGTAAACGACCATACGCATCCACTAGGTGAGTTTCGTGTCATTCCGACTTCGACGACCCCGTTGCTGAAATTCAGCTGCCTTTGAATTTCGGGTGATCCCTCTTGAGCATGTAGGATTCCGCAACCTGTTCTACATCACTTCTTCCGTAAACGACGAAACGCATAGACTTTTGGAGTTTCGGGTCATTCCGACTTCGACAACCCGGTTGCTGAAATTCAGGTGCCTTTGAATTTCGGGTGATCCGTCTTGAGCATGTAGGATTCCGCAACCTGTCCTACATCACTTCTTCCGTAAACGACGAAACGCATAGACTTTCGGAGTTTCGCGTCATTCTGACTTCGACAACCCGGTTGCTGAAATTCAGGTGCCTTTGAATTTCGGGTGATCCGTCTTGAGCATGTAGGATTCCGCAACCTGTCCTACATCACTTCTTCCGTAAACGACGAAACGCATAGACTTTCGGAGTTTCGCGTCATTCTGACTTCGACAACCCGGTTGCTGAAATTGAGGTGCCTTTGAATTTCGGGTGATCCGTATTGAGCATGTAGGATTCCGCAACCTGTTCTCCATCACTTCTTCTCTAAACGACGAAACGCATTGTCTGGGTGTCTTTCGCGTCCATCCGACTTTGACGAACCGGTTGCTCAAATTCAGGTGTCTATGAATTTCGGGTGATCCCTCTTGAGCATGTAGGATTCCGCAACCTGTTCTACATCACTTCCTTCGTAAACGACGAAACGCATAGACTCGGTGAGTTTCGCGTCATTCCGACTTCGAGGACCCGGTTGCCGAAATTCAGCTGCTTTCGGATTTCGAGTGATCACTCTTGAGCATGTAGGATTCCGCAACCTGTTCTCCATCACTTCTTCCATAAACGACCATACGCATCCACTAGGTGAGTTTCGTGTCATTCCGACTTCGACGACCCCGTTGCTGAAATTCAGCTGCCTTTGAATTTCGGGTAATTCCTCTTGAGCATGTAGGATTCCGCAACCTGTTCTACATCACTTCTTCCGTAAACGACGAAACGCATAGACTTTCGGAGTTTCGCGTCATTCCGACTTCGACAACCCGGTTGCTGAAATTGAGGTGCCTTTGAATTTCGGGTGATCCGTATTGAGCATGTAGGATACCACAACCTGTTCTCCATCACTTCTTCTCTGAACGACGAAACGCATTGTCTGGGTGTCTTTCGCGTCCATCCGACTTCGACGAACCGGTTGCTCAAATTCAGGTGCGTATGAATTTCGAGTGATCCCTCTTGAGCATGTAGGATTCCGCAACCTGTGCTACATCACTTCTTTCGTAAACGACGAAATGCATCCACTAGGTGAGTTTCGTGTCATTCCGACTTCGACGACCCCGTTGCTGAAATTCAGCTGCCTTTGAATTTCGGGTGATCCGTCTTGAGCATGTAGGATTCCGCAACCTGTTCTACATCACTTCTTCCGTAAACGACGAAACGCATAGACTGGGTGAGTTTTGCGTCATTCCGACTTCGACGACCCGTTGCTGAAATTCAGCTGCCTTTGAATTTTGGGTGATCCGTCTTGAGCATGTAGGATTCCGCAACCTGTTCTACATCACTTCTTCCGTAAACGACGAAACGCATCGTCTGGGTGAGTTTCGCGTCATTCCACCTTCGAAGACCCGGTTGCCTAAATTCATCTGCCTTGGAATTTCGGGGTGATCCCTCTTGATCATGTAGGATTCCGCAACCTCTTCTACATCACTTCTTCCGTAAACGACAAAACGAATCCACTGGGTGAGTTTGGCGTCATTCCGACTTCGACAAGCTGGTTGCTGAAATTGAGGTGCCTTTGAATTTCGGGTGATCCCTCTTGAGCATGTAGGATTCCGCAACCTGTTCTCCATCACTTCTTCTGTAAACGACGAAACGCATTGTCTGGGTGTCTTTCGCGTCCATCCGACTTCGACGAACCGGTTGCTCAAATTCAGGTGCCTATGAATTTCGGGGTGATCCCTCTTGAGCATGTAGGATTCCGCAACCTGTCCTACATCACTTCTTCCGTAAACGACGAAACGCATAGACTGGCTAAGTTTCGCGTCATTTCGACTTCGAGGACTCGGTTGCCGAAATTCAGCTGCTTTTGGATTTCGAGTGATCACTCTTGAGCATGATGGATTCCGCAACCTCTTCTCCATCACTTCTTCTGTAAACGACGAAACGCATTGTCTGGGTGTCTTTCGCGTCCATCCGACTTCGACAAACCGGTTGCTCAAATTCAGGTGCCTTTGAATTTCGGGTGATCCGTCTTGAGCATGTAGGATTCCGCAACCTGTCCTACATCACTTCTTCTGTAAACGACGAAACGCATCGTCTGGGTGAGTTTCGCGTCATTCCGCCTTCGAAGACCCTGTTGCCGAAATTCATCTGCCTTGGAATTTCGGGGTGATCCGTCTTGAGTATGTAGGATTCCGCAACCTGTCCTAGATCACTTCTTCCGTAAACGACGAAACGCATCGTCTGGGTGAGTTTGGCGTCATTCCGACTTCGACAACCTGGTTGCTGAAATTGAGGTGCCTTGGAATTTCGGGTGATCCGTCTTGAGCATGTAGGATTCCGCAACCTGTCCTACATCACTTCTTCCGTAAACGACGAAACGCATCGTCTAGGTGAGTTTCGCGTCATTCCACCTTCGAAGAGCCTGTTGCCGAAATTCATCTGCCTTGGAATTTCGGGTGATCCCTCTTGAACATGTAGGATTCCGCAACCTCTTCTACATCACTTCTTCTGTAAACGACAAAACGAATCCACTGGGTGAGTTTGGCGTCATTCCGACTTCGACAACCTGGTTGCTGAAATTGAGGTGCCTTTGAATTTCGGGTGATCCCTCTTGAGCATGTAGGATTCCGCAACCTGTTCTACATCACGTCTTCTGTAAACGACGATACGCATCCACTAGGTGAGTTTCGTGTCATTCCGACTTCGACGACCCCGTTGCTGAAATTCAGGTGCCTATGAATTTCGGTGTGATCCCTCTTGAGCATGTAGGATTCCGCAACCTGTCCTACATCACTTCTTCCGTAAACGACGAAACGCATAGACTGGGTGAGTTTCGCGTCATTCTGACTTCGAGCACCCGGTTGCCGAAATTCAGCTGGTTTTGGATTTCGAGTGATCACTCTTGAGCATGTAGGATTCCGCAACCTGTTCTCCATCACTTCTTCCGTAAACGACCATAGGCATCCACTAGGTGAGTTTCGTGTCATTCCGACTTCGACGACCCCGTTGCTGAAATTCAGCTGCCTTTGAATTTCGGGTGATCCCTCTTGAGCATGTAGGATTCCGCAACCTGTTCTACATCACTTCTTCCGTAAACGACGAAACGCATAGACTTTTGGAGTTTCGCGTCATTCCGACTTCGACAACCTCGTTGCTGAAATTGAGGTGCCTTTGAATTTCGGGTGATCCGTCTTGAGCATGTAGTTTTCCGCAACCTGTTCTCCATCACTTCTTCTCTAAACGACGAAACGCATCGTCTGGGTGTGTTTCGCGTCCATCCGACTTCGACGAACCGGTTGCGGAAATTCAGCTGCCTTTGGATTTCGGGTGATCCCTCTTGAGCATGTAGGATTCCGCAACCTGTCCTATTCACTTCTTCCGTAAACGACGAAACGCATCGTCTGTGTGAGTTTCGCGTCATTCCGCCTTCGAAGACCCGGTTGCCGAAATTCATCTGCCTTGGAATTTCGGGTGATCCCTCTTGATCAATGGAGGATTCCGCAACCTCTTCTACATCGATTCTTCCGTAAACGACAAAACGAATGCACTGGGTGAGTTTGGCGTCATTCCGACTTCGACAACCTGGTTGCTGAAATTGAGGTGCCTTTGAATTTCGGGTGATCCGTCTTGAGCATGTAGGATTCCGCAACCTGTTCTACATCACTTCTTTCGTAAACGACGAAATGCATCCACTAGGTGAGTTTCGTGTCATTCCGACTTCGACGACCCCGTTGCTGAAATTCAGCTGCCTTTGAATTTCGGGTGATCCCTCTTGAGCATGTAGGATTCCGCAACCTGTTCTACATCACTTCTTCCGTAAACGACGAAACGCATCCACTAGGTGAGTTTTGTGTCATTCCGACTTGGACGACCCCGTTGCTGAAATTCAGCTGCCTTTGAATTTCGGGTGATCCCTCTTGAGCATGTAGGATTCCGCAACCTGTTCTCCATCACTTCTGTAAACGACGAAACGCATTGTCTGGGTGTCTTTCGCGTCCATCCGACTTCGACGAACCGGTTGCTCAAATTCAGGTGCCTATGAATTTCGGGTGATCCCTCTTGAGCATGTAGGATTCCGCAACCTGTTCTCCATCACTTCTTCTGTAAACAACGAAACGCATTGTCTGGGTGTCTTTCGCGTCCATCCGACTTCGACGAACCGGTTGCTCAAATTCAGGTGCCTATGAATTTCGGGTGATCCTTCTTGAGCATGTAGGATTCCGCAACCTGTTCTACATTACTTCATTAACATCTAATAATTATATCAATGCCTAGATAAGGTACTTAGGAATCAAACAAACCAATATGAATTAAACAATATTTTTCAAATTACAACCAGGTAAGTTCCCAGGAAAGTGAGGTGGGTCTCACTTGACACACTTAAATACCAAGACTTTCCTAGACATTGAAAAACTGGATAGTACCATAAAATTCACTAACATGTATGGTTTGATTGATTACTCTTATGTCCAGGCATCAATTAATTTATATTTAAATAATATAAATTACAAGATATATTTCTAAGTTAATGTATTGTATTAATCCAATGCCTTACAACATAAAATAATAGGAATAAAACTACATTATATAAGCATAAAAAAGTAAGCATAATGTACTTTATAGTATAAAATAAAAGGAATAAAAAGTGCATCATGTAAACATAAAAGAAGAATAGCATAATGGTTTGGGTTGCTTTATGAACTTGGAGAACCCAAGTTCGAACCCCTGCACCCACAAATCCCCTCTTATTTTTTTTATTACTGTTGTACAATCGGGTCAACCATTGGATTGTTTTTGCATTGGGTTGGACCAAATCGGTCCACCCACTTAATGACCCTTTTTTTAACTTGATCCGGTCTTTATGGGTTTGAGAAAACCCTAACCTAATATTTAACCCCATGACCCATTTAACCCAAAACTTACACCGACTTCATCATGCATTAGAATAGGGTCACCGACCGGCGACTCACGGATCCATATGCGGCGGCCACAGAAGTTGCTGCCCAACTCTATCATGGTTACCTAGTGGGTTGTTGTTTCACTTAAATTACCCAGCGAGGTGACCTAGTGGGTTGTTGTTTCACTTAAATTACCCAGCGACCCGGGAAGGTCACTGGTACTGTCATTGGAATGAGGAGATGCTAGTGGCCTCTCCTTCTGTCAAATGGGGAGAGGCCATTGGCCCCTCCTGTGCAATAGACGACCCATGAAGGGATGTAAAAGGACTCACCGTTCTCACTGGCAACCCGTAAGGGTTGCTTGTTACTGCACCGGAAGAGGTCAATAACCTCTCCTTCTGTCAGCTGGGGAGAGGCCACTAGCCCATCCCTATGCGGTAGACGGCCCTTGAAGGGACGTCGCTACCCTCATCGGCGACCCTTATGGGTCTCCAGTCACTAGACGGGGAGAGGCCAGTGGACTCTCCTTCTGTAAGTCCAAAAACATTTTTTTTTGTTACACATGTTGTCATTTACAACTAGTCATAAACACATAGTTACTTAAAATAACAACGCAAATTCATAAACTGAAAATCAAAATAAATTATTCAATACGCTGAGAATCACTAACGAATATACTAAGCAAAACAGCATAAAGGCAGGCTCTTATACCACATTTTATATTAAACCTTTATATAATCGAATGCTAAATTCATATAGCAGCGGAAATTTAGATTATAAAAACGTCCAGCTATTTTTGCTTAAGTTCCAACAATGAATTCCAATTGCAGCAACAACACAGTTTTTCCCAATGCAACAACAACAATACAACTTCAAATAATAAAATTTTTAAAAGAGAAACCTTCTGATCTATGTCTACTAGTCACCATAGATGGAGTATACAAACTATTATTTATAGGTATATCAGGAACCCCTCTCATTAATTTATTAGCCAATTTTCTCCTCCCATCAAAGAGATAATTACGCAATTGATCCCCATGATCAAACCCCATGATCTATCTCCATGATGCGAACCTCGTGATCATGTGGTCACGCAACCCACAACAAAGACTGAAATTTGATCCCGGAAAGCCGAAATAGGTCTGATAGGAGTGTGACACAATGGAAACTTGCCCCAAGGCACCAGCACTATTGGAATGAGTAGAATGACGCCACGAAGCCAGTTAATCTTCGATAAGTCGGATTCAGTTCGTTCAAGAACTGAAGAATGCAAGAATCACTCTCACACATAAACTGAAAAGTTCAGAATTAAAATTAATCAATGGCTACCGAAATTAGGGTTACATGAGTTTAAATAGTTCTTAAAAGTAACCCTAATGGACCCCTTATGTGGACTTAAATGAGGTCCAGTCAAAACTGACCCAAAAATCCTAAATTGAAAGCCCATAACTTAATCCAAGCAAGCCTTGAATCCTAGCTGAAAACAAAGTCTTAATTAAGCCCAAACAAGCCTTGGGCTGTAGCTAACAAAATTAAATAAAGCCCGTGAGGCTTTTCTTTTATAGTCTTCCCTCAAGGCCCATTAATCCCATGTTGTAGTAGGATTCTTTTGGCTCATTTGCTGTCCTCACTTCATGGCCCAAATAAGGTTCTATTGGACCCTTCCTGCACATGGATAAGATGTACTAGGGTCTCCTCTTGATACTCCAATGGTCCTTGCAATTCTGACCTGGTTGAAACCTTCAACACCAATGCATTCATTGCCTCTTTCAGTGCCTTTGTCTTAGATCGCGTCATTGGACCATTTGGGACATGTAATGGGTCCTTGCTGTTGTTTTTGGGCTGGTCCGCATCATCCCCTCTCTCCTCGAAAGGATTCGACCTCGAATCAATATCTGTGTCAAACAACGTAAGATCAGCAACATTAAAGGTAGCACGAACACTATACTCACCAGGAAGATCAATTTTGTATGCGTTGTCATTTATTCTCTCCAAAACTTGAAATGGACCATCACCACGAGGCTGTAATTTTGATTTCCTTTTGTTAGGAAATCGTACTTTTCGCATGTGCACCCAAACCCAATCACCGGGGTGGAAGACAACCAATTTACATCCCTTATTTGCTTTAGAAGCGTAAAGTCTGTTCTTTTTCTCTATTTGTAGTCGAACTCCTTCATGCAGTTGTCTCACCATCTTTGCCTTCTGTTCACCATCTAAACTTACCCTTTCTTCACAAGGTAAAGGAATTAAGTCCATAGGAGTTAGTGGATTAAAACCATAAACAATTTCAAAAGGAGAAAAACTAGTGGTCGAATGCACAGTTCTATTATAAGCAAACTAAATAAAAGGCAAACATTCTTCCCAACTTTTCAAATTCTTTTGTATTACAACACGCAAAAGTTGAGATAATGTTCTATTGACTACCTCAGTTTGCCCATCTGTTTAAGGATGGCATGTTGTCGAAAATAAAAGTTTGGTTCCCAACTTTCCCCATAAGGTCTTCCAAAAGTAGCTAAGGAACTTAACATCACGATCTAACACAATACTCTTAGGAATGCCATGCAAACGTACAATCTCCATAAAGAACAAGTCTGCGACATGAGATGCATCATCTGTTTTATGGCATGCAATGAAATGCGCCATTTTTGAAAACCTATCAACCACAACAAAAATAGAGTCTCTACCTTTCTTTGACCTAGGTAAACCTAAAACAAAGTCCATAGAGATATCTACCCACGGTTCAGTAGGAACAGGTAATGGTGTATAGTGACCATGTGGTTGTACTTTAGATTTTGCCTTTCGACAAGCGATGCACTGTTCACAAATTCGTTGCACATCTCTTTTCATCTTTGGCCAATAGAAATGCTCATGCAATACATCCAAGGTTTTTGCAACCCCAAAGTGACCCATTAAACCACCCCCATGTGCTTCACGAACAATCAATTCACGTAAAGAACTAGCAGGAACACACATTCTATTCTCTTTGAACAAATAACCATCCATCAAATAAAACTTACCAAAAGCCGAATTTCCACATGCATTATAAATCTCAGCAAAGTCAGAATCGTTACCATACAATTCCTTCACGTATTCAAAGCCTAGCAATCTAGTATTCATGGTGTGTAAGAGAACATACCTGCGAGAAAGTGCATCGGCTACGATGTTCTCTTTGCCTTGCTTATACTTGATCACGTAAGGAAAAGTTTCAATGAATTCAACCCATTTTGCATGTCTTCTATTCAACTTACCTTGTCCTTTCAGATGTTTCAAGGACTCATGATCCGAATGGATTACAAACTCTTTTGGCCATAAGTAATGCTGCCATGTCTCAAGTGCTCTTACCAAGGCATAGAGTTCTTTGTCGTAAGTGGGATAGTTCAAGGTCGCTCCACTTAACTTCTCACTGAAATACGCGATAGGTCTCCGATCCTGCATCAAAACACCTCCTATTCCCATTCCAGACGCATCACACTCTATTTCAAAGGCTTTTGTAAAGTCAGGTAAAGCCAAAACTGGTGCAGAACATAATTTGTCTTTCAAAAGAACAAAAGCCAATTCTTGTTCCTCCCCCCATTTAAACCCAACTGACTTTTTAACAACTTCATTCAAGGGTGCAGCTATTGTACTAAAATCTTTCACAAAACGCTTGTAAAAACTAGCTAACCCATGAAAACTCCTTACCTCACTTACCGATTTGGGTGTAGGCCACTCCCGGATGGCCTTAACTTTCTCCTCGTCCATCTCGATACCCTGTGCAGTTACAACATAGCCAAGAAACACAATTTTCTCCATGTAGAAGGCACACTTTTTAAGATTAGCATACAATTTCTCACTACGCAACACACTAAGTACATTACGCAAATGATCAACATGCTCAGTTAAGTTCTTGCTATAGATCAGAATGTCATCAAAATACACAACCACAAACTTACCTATGAATGCACGCAACACATGATTCATTAAACGCATAAACATACCTGGTGCATTTGTAAGTCCAAACGACATTACTAACCATTCATATAAACCATACTTAGTTTTAAATGCAGTTTTCCACTCATCACCCTCTTTCATCCTAATCTGATGGTACCCACTTTTCAAGTCAATTTTCAAGAAAATGCAAGATCCATGTAACTCATCTAACATGTCATTAAGCCTAGGAATAGGGTGTCTATACTTTACCGTTATGTTGTTGATGGCTCGGCAATCAACACACATCCTCCATGTTCCATCCTTCTTCGGCACAAGTAGCACGGGTACGGCACAGGGGCTCATACTCTCCCGAATGTAGCCCTTTTCCATCAGCTCATCAACTTGTCTCTGAAGCTCTTTCGTCTCCTCGGGATTGCTTCTATATGCTGGTCGGTTAGGAATTGAAGCTCCGGGTATGAAATCAATTTGATGCTCTATCCCCCGCAATGGCGGTAATCCGCTTGGAGTATCGTCGGGAAACACATCATCAAACTCCTGCAACAAAGAAATAGCAACACTAGGCACAATATGATCAAGATCATTAGTATTAAAGCAAGCCTCCTTGTACACAAGTAGAATCATTGGCTTGTTAGTGAAATATGCAGATCTGACCTTACCCTCTCTAGCATAAAAATTAGGCTGTTTCTTTAGTTTTTCCACACAATTCTCATCACTCTTCCTGACTTTCTTCTCTCCTCTTATCTTACCTCCACTCTCGACCAGATTTGGGTCTTTTTGAGCTGTGGTCGAATGGTGTGGTTTTTTTGTGTTTGGATTAGTGTCTCATTGGGTTGTAGTGGTTTGGGTTCTGGCCGAATCTGATGGTCTTCTCTCCCCTTGGTCCTCAAGATCTTCACTCCCCATTGCCTCATGCTCACGTTTTAGCTTTATCTGATCATCATACACCTGTTTGGATGTAAGAGGTACAAGAGTGATGGTTTTACCATCTTTTACAATGGTATACCTATTTTTAACCCCATCATGAATTGCCTTCCTGTCATATTGCCAAGGCCTCCCCAAGAAGATGTGACTTGTTTGCATCGGTACCACATCGCACAGAACTTCATCAACATATTTCCCAATCGAAAATGGAACCACAACCTGTTTAGTCACTTTCACTTCTCCACTATCATTCAGTCATTGCAATCTATATGGTTTCGCATGTTTAACAATACTCAAATGTAGTTTACTCACAAGTGTGGTACTGTAAACATTAACGCAACTTCCATTATCAATAATTAAACCACACACCTTGCTTTGTATGTAACAGCGCGTATGGAAGATATTCTCTCTTTGTTGATTAGATTCATCTTCCTTGACTTGAACCTGAAGTGTCCGCCTTATAACCAAGGACCCCGCAACGGGTAATGCTAACTCATCCTCATCAATATCCTCCAATGGTGGCATGCCTTCGCAATCAGATTGGTCACTTTCAGATTCCATATCACCATCATCTCTAATCATCATTATTCTCTTGTTTGGACACTCTGAAGCATAATGTCCATGCCCTTGACACCTGAAACATTTAACATCACGAGTACGTTTAGGCTGAGTTTCAGATTTACCTTTGGCACTGGTAGGGACATCAACTTTAGCCGTTGTTCGTTCAGTTTTAGAAGGAACAAAGGGTTTTGGCTGGACAGTACCCTCTCTCTTCACATTCGTCTTCCAAGATGATGAAGAACCCGAATTAAATCCTGGCTGAACATGTCCCTTCCTGAGTTGTCTCTCCACCTTCGTAGCCATGTGAACCATGTCCTCTAGCTCCACATAGTGTTGTAGCTCAACCACATTGGCAATGTCACGATTTAACCCATTAAGAAATCTAGCCATGGTGGCTTCTCTATCCTCAACAACATTGGCCCGAATCATTGCTATCTCCATCTCTTTGTGATATTCATCTACTGTCTTATAACCTTGATTCAGACCTTGGAGCTTCAGGTATAGGTCTCTATAATAGTGGTTTGGCACAAATCATCTCCTCATTAACGCTTTCATCTCCCCCCAACTCTGAACGGGTCGCTCCCCATTCCTCCTCCTACTGATTACAATCTGATCCCACCAAATCATTGCATACTTTGTAAACTCAATCATCACCAATTTCACCTTTTTTTGTTCTGGACAGCTATGACAATCAAAAATCCAATCTATTTTTTTTCTCCCACTCCAAATAAGCCTCGGGATCATTTTTACCTTCGAAGTGAGGAATTTTTAGTTTGATTTTGTCTCCATCCATATCTTCATAATTCCCAATGCCACTGAAATTCACATTCCTCCTACCCTGTTTGGTCCAGACCTGATTCCTTGGCCAACAGATGCAAAATCATAGTCATCTTCTTCCACATCTGCATTTTCGTCATACTCTTCAAAATCAGATTTGTTATTCCGTACAGTCATACGGACCGTATTTCCTCGGCGATCAACCCCACTATTCTGTTGCTTTATCGAATTCACCTCATCTTTCATATCTTTGCATGTCCTAGACAACAGCTCAAGTTGCTGACCCATGGCTCGTAATTGGAACGCTACGTCAGCGTTTTGTGTGTCTGATTCATTGTTTTCAGACATCCTTTGAATCTGCAAAATTTGGTTAGTAGCAAATATATATATATATATATATATATATATCCTCACAACTCTCGTGTATCACACAAAAACAAATCAAGGCTTTTCACTCTAATAAGCTCACTACACCTTTTACCTCACAACTCTCGTGTATCACACAAACAAAATCAAGGCTTTTCACTCTAATAAGCTCACTACGCCTTTTACCTCACAACTTGCTTTCTTTTGGTTCTTTCGGAACTAAAATCAACAAATCAAAGTCAGTAGAATTCGCAGCGCACTCTAATTATGACTTTCAGACTCAAGAAGCAATAAAAATACTGAAAACAAAGCAAAACAAAACTACGATTACGATTTCGCGAGTAGCAATGCAAATTCGTACGAATTGTGGACGATACGAAGACACGAAATAAAGCAGAAGCAAATACTAGCGAAAACAATTACTTGACTCCTAGATTCCCAAAATAGAATAAAAAAAAACAAATTGGACAAAAATAAACAACAAGGATCACTCTTTTTTTAGAATTGAGCAGAATCTAAACTCTTACGCAATTTTTACGTAATAGAATTGGAACCCAGACTAAACGACCTCGAAATAACCTCAAATTCAACTCTCAAATTATAGGTCCTTGTCGTACTTCTAGATACTCAACCCCTTGTGTGATCAATTTGCGGCAGAAATGAACATCCAATTGAAAACTCTAGTATATGATATCGAAATAAGCTCAAATATAATATATCATGCGATATCAACCCCAAGACACGGAATGTAAAGTTTCAATTGATTCTGAAGTGTTTATCTAATGGTTCACTAAGGTAGTGTTTCTGCGGCAGAAATGAATCTCGAAAAACAATCTCAAGAAATCAATATTATAATAAGCCCAAATTTGACCTATGATCTCATCTCAACCCCAATAGACGGAATATGAATTTTCAATTGATTCCGATGTGCTTTGCTTATGTATCCCCAGAGTAGTGTTTTCTGCGGCAAGATTTGAATGATTCTTCAGATTTCAACTAATGCCTCTATCTCCTTTTCTTTTCTTTTCTTTTCTGTTTTTTTTTTTGGTCTTAACGATGAAATGGAACCTCTTGTTTTTTTTTTATTAGATGACGCTGACACGAAGAACAAAAAGATGAACACAAACACTGGAAACTTCAAGGAACACTAAAAAAAGCACGAAAATAACAGGATGATATGACCTTGTTTCGGAGCCTAGCTCTGATACCACCTAATGCGAACCTCGTGATCACGTGGTCACGCAACCCACAACAAAGACTGAAATCTGATCCCGGAAAGCCGAAATAGGTCTGATAGGAGTGACACAATGGAAACCTGCCCCAAGGCACCAGCACTATTGGAATGAGTAGAATGACGCCACGAAGCCAGTTAATCTTCGATAAGTCGGATTCAGTTCGTTCAAGAACTGAAGAATGCAAGAATCACTCTCACACATAAACTGAAAAGTTCATAATTAAGTTTTAATTAATAGCTGCCGAAATTAGGGTTACATGAGTTTAAATAGTTTTTAAAAGTAACCCTAATGGACCCCTTATGTGGACTTAAATGAGGTCCAGTCAAAACTGACCCAAAAATCCTAAATTGAAAGCCCATAACTTAATCCAAGCAAGCCTTGGATCCTAGCTGAAAACAAAGTCTTAATTAAGCCCAAACAAGCCTTGGGCTGTAGCTAACAAAATTAAATAGCCGTGAGGCTTTTCTTTTATAGTCTTCCCTCAAGCCCATTAATCCCATGTTGTAGTAGGATTCTGTTGGCTCATTTGATGTCCTCACTTCATGGCCCAAATAAGGTTCTACTGGACCCTTCCTGCACATGGATAAGATGTACTAGGGTCTCCTCTTGATACTCCAATGGTCCTTGCAATTCTGACCTAGTTGAAACCTTCAACACCAATGCATTCATTGCCTCTTTCAGTGCCTTTGTCTTAGATCGCGTCATTGGACCATTTGGGACATGTAATGGGTCCTTGCTGTTGTTTTTGGGCTGGTCCGCATCAGGAACCGTTATATAACAGATAAAAAACCATGAAAATTGAACACTCATCTACTAGTTACCAAATCAAAGACCCTCGGAAAACCAACATTATCCATGACAGTCTAAGCTCCCATTATCCTGCTTTTACCTGAGTTATGCATGACAGTCTAAGATCGCATTATGTTGCCTTTACTAAATCATATCTGCAACCCATAACCCAAGTAAAGTATCCAAAGATACAACTAAAATTCTCATTAGAAGGTTTTAATAGCATGACTCCAACACTGCTCATACATAGTATATTAAAGTTATAGGACAAGCAAATATAAAATTCAGAACCCGAAAAACGTAAAACACGAAGCTTATACTGTCCATTTTACCCATCGAATCATAACAGGGAACCGTTATAAACGGGTTATAATGGATAAAAAAACCATGAAAATTGAAACCTCATCTACTGAGTGGCTAGATGAAAGACCTGAAAAAACCATGAAAACTGAATACTCATCTACTAAGTACAAGATGAAAGACCCGAAAAACCAACAATATCCATGACAGTCTAAGATCGCATTACCCTTCTTTTTTAGAGTCAAATCCGCAACCCATAAACCCAGGTAATGCATCCCAAGATACAACTAAAATTCTTAATAGAAAGGTTTAACAGCATGACTCCAACAAGCAGATATAAAATTCAGAACCCCAAAAAGGTAAAATACCAAGTTCATACTATTGATTTCTCCCTTCGTCTCAGAATAAGGAACCGTTATAACAGATAAAAAACCATGAAAATTGAATACTCATCTACTAAGTAGCCAGATCAAAGACCCGGTAAACCAGCAATATCCATGACAGTCTAAGATCGCATTATCCTTCTTTTTTCTGAGTCAAATCTGCAACCCATAAACCCAAGTAATGCATCCCAAGATACAACTAAAATTCTCAATACAAAGGTTTAACAGCATGACTCCAACAAGCAAATATAAAATTCAGAACCCCAAAAAGGTAAAATACCAAGCTCATACTGCTCATTTTTCCCATCGAATCATAACAAGGAACTGTTATAACAGATAAAAAACCATGAAAATTGAATACTCATCTACTAAGTAGCCAGATCAAAGACCCGGTAAACCAGCATTATCCGTGACAGTCTAAGATTGCATTATCCTTCTTTTTTCTGAGTCAAATCTGCAGCCCATAAACCCAAGTAATGCATCCCAAGATACAACTAAAATTCTCAATAGAAAGGTTTAACAGCATGACTCGAACAAGCAAATATAAAATTCAGAACCCCAAAAAGGTAAAATACCAAGCTCATATTGCTCATTTTTCCCATCGAATCATAATAAGGAACCGTTATAACGGATAAAAAACCATGAAAATTGAAAACTCGTCTCCTAAGTAGCCAGATCAAAGACCTGAAAAAACAGCATTATCCATGAGCGTCTAAGATCGCATTATCCTTCTTTTTTAGAGTCAAATCTGCAAGCCATAATCCCAAGTAATGCATCCCAAGATAAAAACTAAAATTCTCAAATGAAAGGTTTAACAACATGACTCCAACACTGCTGATGCATAGTATATTAAGTTATGGATGTGAGCTTTTGAATGTCACTGGAATCACTTCATTTTGATTTTTAGAGCTTCTACCCTGCACAATATACCGATTGAAGGTCAAATCTGTCAATTAGCTCCAATTACCTCCTTTTTGCATCTTTCATCCAAAAATGCCTTCAAAACATAAAACAAAAAATATCAAGGCATTTTACACACAAAACATATGCAAAACACTAGGTAAATATGGATGAAACTATCAAATAATATAGTCGCATCAATAGTTCTCAACATTTTGATTCTTTAACAAACACCTCTATATTAGTTTTGGGTATCCCTCATACCTCATTTCATAAGAGCAACTGAATCATTTTTTTTAAATGAACATAATATGCACTAGCATCAATAACTTTAATTAATATTTAATCTTAATAGAATATTAACCAGGAATATTTATAAACTATGTTGATACAATATTAATCATGATTATATTAAAATAATACCCTAGTAAGAGGATATGTAAGTGGGTACTCAGTTTATCTTTTCTCTTTATGATTTCTCTAATAAAATTGAAATGTCTAAGTACAAGTTTGGATCTTTTGTTTGTGCAATGACTATTGTTATCATAGTACAAGGTTACTAAATCAAATATTCTCATAAACCATACCTACTTTAGTGATGATGTTCTTGATCGAAACAATCTTTTTGTTGCCTCAAATGTGAAGATATATTGAACTTCACTTAGAAAATCAATTGTGCTCTTTTGTTCTAAACTCTTTTAACTTACAACACCCAATTTAGAGTAAGAAATACCCTGACTAAGACTTTTTATCATCAATATCCAATTGAAAACTAGTATATAAAAAATCAAGAATTTCTAGCTCGTGTCCTCCACATATCAAAAAGATATTCTTAGATCATTTTAAGCACTTGGAAATATTTTAACTATCTTCTAGTTACTTTCACTTTGATTAAATTAGTATCTAATTATTTTAACCTTTTAAATGATTTGGAGTGTCTTTTATTAAATATTTATCATCCTATCTAGAATCGTCATCAATAAATATAATGAAATAAGTATATCTATTTATAACATGAATCATCATTGATCCAAATACATTTGTATGTATTAGACCTAACAATTGCTAAGACCTTTCACTCTTTCTAGTAAAGGGTGTTTTGGTCATCTTACCTAAAAAACGAGCTTCACATGTTTCATATAATTTTTAATCAAATGGATCAAAATATCATTCTCTATATAACTTAATGATTCTTGTTTCATTAATATTATGTCAATCTTTTCAAAACATGGATGTTCACTGAGGAGCCATTTGCCATCTTTTTTTTTTGGAATGGGCAATCCAGACCCGCTGGGGCCTGACTAATCCCATGGCCCAACTGCACCGCGGCAAGCCAGAGGAACCATTTAATTCATGTGCTTCGCCCAAGTCCGCTGACCCAAAGAAGTAGTTTGCACCTGGTGGGATTCGAACCTGAGACGTGGAAGGAGCACACTCCCCCCCGTCCCAGGCCTCCTACCACCAGGCCAACCCCCTTGGGTTCCATTTGCCATCTTATTGTAGAATAATTCCTATAGGTATCATATCTCTCAATCTTAATGGACACATAAAAAACTCTTTGAGATGAATAATCATAGTATAGGTATCCATACTCTCATTCTACCTTTGAGGTTTATATGTCATATTGGCTAACATCATATATGCAACAAGCTCATCATCATCAATATGATGTTGATATGTATTTCTTAATTTCTTCATCAACATTGTTATCACGGACATGAGTAATTGGATTTTCAAAAACATATAACATTTTTTTTCTTGCTTGAGAGCAATTTTCACATCATGTTACCAATCCAAAAAGTTTGGTCTAATCAATTTATTATTATTAAGTATGATATGTTACTACTCATTTTGATATATCAACCCATTCAAGTAAAGATAATGAGTATAAGACTCATGCGTACATATTTAAAATAAAATTGAAATAAGATCTTTAATCTTAATTTGATCTTCTACTATTGTTTTGCTAATTAATAGCTCTCACTATTAATTATGAAAATTTTGCTTTGATCTTCTAGTGGGCTAGGATCTCATTTAATTTATATGATTTTGAGTAACTCAACAAATTAAATTAAATTAAATTAGATAGATAACATAGCTTATCAATCACATCTTTATTTAACTCCTAGATCTAGGTGACAACTCTTTCTAAACATATCATATATTTGATCATAAAGAACTCATCCAAATCATATAAGTTAGTTAAGTAGGATTCAATTTTATAACATTAAACATATTCAATTAATGGTAACCTTAAGTAACCCAATAAGTTATCTAGTAATAAACTACGGTTTTATCTAGTAATCATGGTCTCAACATGCACTTAATATATTATTGAGAAATTTACTATCAAACTTAATTCAAGTTCTTTGCAAGCATTGTGGTTGTATTCTTCACTATTGTTTCTTCGCCTTAGATTACATAATAATTTTTCTATCTAATTTTTACATTTATGAATTATATAATATTTACATAACTAATTAAGAAACCTCAACTTATAAGAGGAATTAGACAAGAAATGTTTTTAAAACTCCAAAAAATAGAGAAAAGACAAGACATGTAGATCCTATTTAATATTACAATCATTCAATCATAAAAACACAATTATATTGGTCTTAAATGTTCATGATCATCCATCATGCAAAAGAATATATTTATATCTCATAAAACTATTGGAAGCTTCAATTGTAATTATTGATTTTATATGTAACTTTTAAAATAAAATTTATAAAACTTAAAAATATTAAGTTATATCAAATCTGATAATTTGAAAAACTTAATAAATTTTATTTAAGATATAATTTTTCATTGAAAAACCATTTTCAAAACTTTAATAAGAAAATAATCATATTAAAATTGTTATCAATATCCTAAAATATTTTTGATCAATTAAATAAATATTTTTAACTCAAAAACTCTGTTTACTCTATAAAAACTATTTCTTCAAACATTATTTAATCAAGTATTTTAGTTAAATTTTAAGCTTATTAGGATATTACAAAACTTGAAATTTTGAATTAAACATTTTAATTTAACGAAAAATAAATTAGAAAAATAATTATATAATTAATTTAATTTAGCATTTTGAATTTAACATAAAATCATTATTTTATATATAGAAATCTAAAATTGTAACTTCAACCCCAAATAAGTTTCAAGGGTAATATCATAATTCTATATCTTGTTCCCTTTGCAACTGTCCACAATGGCCACACTACCCACTATTGGCGATCACCTTAATAGCAGCAACAAAGTTTGTCGGTGGCTATTTTAACATCGAGAAGAAAGGCTATAGCTGGGTTTTCAATAGAGGAAGGGGAAACCCTCGCGCACTATGCCGCCCCTAGCATGAGGCAGATGCCTACGATGGTGCTGTAGGCCATCGCCACCAACACAAGGCAACTCCCGACGAAAGGCAGAAATGCATGTTGGCATTGCTATGGAAGGGGTGTGGTGCATCAGGCGTTGATGAATATTTCCCCTATCACACTAGTTGTGTTGGCGTTGCATGTAATGGTGCACGACCACCAAAAATCCTTTTTAGCCAGAATAGGGAACGGTGGCAATTTCCTCCTTTTTTTTTTGAAAAACATGAGAGAAAAAAATACTCTTGGTAAAATTAAATTTGTACACAAGTTTAATTCACAATTAATACCAATAACAATTAAAACATGTAATTATAAATGATGCGGACCAGCCCAAAAACAACAGCAAGGATCCATTACATGTCCCAAATGGTCCAATGACACGATCTAAGACAAAGGCATTGAAAGAGGCAATGAATGCATTGGTTTTGAAGGTTTCAACCAGGTCAGAATTGCAAGGACCATTGGAGTATCAAGAGGAGACCCTAGTACATCTTATGCATGTGCAGGAAGGGTCCAATACAACCTTATTTGGGCCATGAAGTGAGGACAGCAAATGAGCCAAAAGAATCCTACTACAACATGGGATTAATGGGCTTGAGGGAAGACTATAAAAGAAAAGCCTTATGGGCTTTATTTAATTTTGTTAGCTACAGCCCAAGGCTTGTTTGGGCTTAATTAAGACTTTGTTTTCAGCTAGGATCCAAGGCTTGCTTGGATTAAGTTATGGGCTTTCAATTTAGGATTTTTGGGTCAGTTTTGACTGGACCTCATTTAAGTCCACATAAGGGGTCCATTAGGGTTACTTTTAAGAACTATTTAAACTCTATTTCCATTCCTGCATCAAAACAGCACCTATTCCCATTCCAGACGCATCACACTCTATTTCAAAGGCTTTTGTAAATTCAGGTAAAGCCAAAACTGGTGCAGAACATAATTTGTCTTTCAAAAGAACAAAAGCCATTATTGTTCCTCCCCCCATTTAAACCCAACTGACTTTTTAACAACTTCATTCAAGGGTGCAGCTATTATACTAAAATCTTTCACAAAACGCCTATAAAAACTAGCTAACCCATGTCAACTCCTTACCTTACTTACCGATTTGGGTGTAGGCCACTCCCGGATGGCCTTAACTTTGTCCTCATCCATCTCGATACCCTGTGCAGTTACAACATAGCCAAGAAACACAATTTTCTCCATGTAGAAGGCACACTTTTTAAGATTAGCATACAATTTCTCACTACGCAACACACTAAGTACATTACGCAAATGATCAACATGCTCAGTTAAGTTCTTGCTATAGATCAGAATGTCATCAAAATACACAACCACAAACTTACCTATGAATGCACGCAACACATGATTCATTAAACGCATAAACGTACTTGGTGCATTTGTAAGTCCAAACGGCATTACTAACCATTCATATAAACCATACTTAGTCTTAAATGCAGTTTTCCACTCATCACCCTCTTTCATCCTAATCTGATGGTACCCACTTTTCAAGTCAATTTTAGAGAAAATGCAAGATCCATGTAACTCATCTAACATGTCATCAAGCCTAGGAATAGGGTGTCTATACTTTACCGTTATGTTGTTGATGGCTCGACAATCAACACACATCCTCCATGTTCCATCCTTCTTCGGCACAAGTAGCACGGGTACGGCACAGGGGCTCATACTCTCCCGAATGTAGCCCTTTTCCATCAGCTCATCAACTTGTCTTTGAAGCTCTTTCGTCTCCTCGGGACTGCTTCTATATGCTCTTCGGTTAGGAATTGAAGCTCCGGGTACGAAATCAATCTGATGCTCTATCCCTCGCAATGGTGGTAATCAACTTGGAGTATCGTCGGGAAACACATCATCAAACTCCTGCAATAAAGAAATAGCAACACTAAGCACAATATGATCAAGATCATTAGTATTAAAGTAAGCCTCTTTGTACACAAGTAGAATCATTGGCTTGTTAGTGAAATATGCAGATCTGACCTCACCCTCTCTAGCATAAAAAATTAGGTTGTTTCTTTAGTTTTTCCACACAATTCTCATCACTCTTCCTAACTTTCTTCTCTCCTCTTGTCTTACCTCCACTCTCAACCAGATTTGGGTCTTTTTGAGCTGTGGTCAAATGGTGTGGTTTTTTTGTGTTTGGATTAGTGTCTGATTGGGTTGTAGTGGTTTGGGTTCTGGGCGAATCTGATGGTCTTCTCTCCCCTTGGTCCTCACCTTGATCTTCACTCCCCATTGCCTCATGCTCACGTTTTAGCTTTATCTGATCATCATACACCTGTTTGGGTGTAAGAGGTACAAGAGTGATGGTTTTACCATCTTTTACAATGGTATACCTATTTTTAACCCCATCATGAATTGCCTTCCTGTCATATTGCCAAGGCCTCCCCAACAAGATGTGACTTGCTTGCATTGGTACCACATCGCACAGAACTTCATCAATATATTTCCCAATCGAAAATGGAACCACAACCTGTTTAGTCACTTTCACTTCTCCACTATCATTCAGCCATTGCAATCTATATGGTTTCGCATGTTTAACAGTACTCAAATGTAGTTTACTCACAAGTGTGGTACTGCAAACATTAACGCAACTTCCACTATCAATAATTAAACCACACACCTTGCTTTGTACGTAACAGCGTGTATGGAAGATATTCTCTCTTTGTTGATTAGAATCATCTTCCTTGACTTGAACCTGAAGTGTGCGCCTTATAACCAAGGACCTCGCAACCGGTAATGCTAACCCATCCTCATCAATATCCTCCAATGGTGGCATGCCTTCGCAATCAGATCGGTCACTTTCAGATTCCATATCACCATCATCTCTAATCATCATTATCCTCTTGTTTGGACACTCCGAAGCATAATGTCCAAGCCCTTGACACCTGAAACATTTAACATCACGAGTATGTTTAGGCTGAGTTTCAGATTTACCTTTGGCACCGGTAGGGACATCAACTTTAGCCGTTGTTCGTTCAGTTTTACAAGGAACAAAGGGTTTTGGCTGGACAGTACCCTCTCTCTTCAGATTCGTCTTCCAAGATGATGAAGAACCTGAATTAAATCCTGACCGAACATGTCCCTTCCTAAGTTGTCTCTCCACCTTCGTAGCCATGTGCACCATGTCCTCTAGCTCCACATAGTGCTGTAGCTCAACCACATTTGCAATGTCACGATTCAACCCATTAAGAAATCTAGCCATGGTGGCTTCTCTATCCTCAACAACATTGGCCTGAATCATTGCTATCTCCATCTCTTTGTGATATTCATCTACTGTCTTATAACCTTGATTCAGACCTTGGAGCTTCAGGTATAGGTCTCTATAATAGTGGTTTGGCACAAATCGTCTTCTCATTAACACTTTCATCTCCCCCCAACTCTGAACAGGTCGCTCCCCATTCCTCCTCCTGATTACAATCTGATCCCACCAAATCATTGCATGCGTTGTAAACTCAATCATCACCAATTTCACCTTTTTTTGTTCAGGACAGCTATGACAATCAAAAATCCAATCTACTTTTTTCTCCCACTCCAAATAAGCCTCGGTATCATTTTTACCTTCGAAGTTAGGAATTTTCAGTTTGATTTTGTCCCCATCCATATCTTCATAATTACCCATGCCACGGAAATTCACATTCCTCCTAGCTCTGTTCGGTCCAGACCTGATTCCTTGGCCAACAGATGCAAAATCATAGTCATTTTCGTCCATATCTGCATTTTCATCAACATACTCTTCAAAATCAGATTTGTTATTCCGTACAGCTATATGGACCGTATTTCCTCGGCGATCAGCCCCACTATTCAGTTGCTTTATCGAATTCACCTCATCTTTCAGATCTTTGCATGTCCTAGACAACAGCTCAATTTGCTAACCCATGGCTCGTAATTGGAACGCTACGTCAGCGTTTTGTGTGTCTGATTCGTTATTTTCAGACATCCTTTGAATCTGCAAAATTTGGTTAGTAGCAAAAAAAAAAATATATATATATATATATATATCCTCACAACTCTCGTGTATCACACAACAAAATCAAGGCTTTTCACTCTAATAAGCTCACTACGCCTTTTACTTCACAACTCTCGTGTATCACACAAACAAAATCAAGGCTTTTCACTCTAATAAGCTCACTACGCCTTTTACCTCACAACTTGCTTTCTTTTGGTTCTTTCGGAACTAAAATCAACAAATCAAAGTCAGTAGCATTCGCAGCGCACTCTAATTATGATTTTCAAACTCAAGAAGCAATAAAAATACTGAAAACAAAGCAAAACAAAACTACGATTATGATTTCGCGAGTAGCAATGCAAATTCGTACGAATTGTGGACGATACGAAGACACGAAATAAAGCAGAAGCAAATACTAGCGACAACAATTACTTGACTCCTAGATTCCCAAAATAGAATAAAAAAAATGAATTGGACAAAAATAAACAGTAGGGATCACTTTTTTTTTTAGAATTGAGCAGAATCTAAACTCTTACGCAATTTTTTACGTAACAGAATTGGAACCCAGACTAAACGACCTCGAAATAACCTCAAATTCAATATTTAGTATTTCAATACCAAACTAAAAACAACTCTCAAATTATAGGTCATTGTCGTACTTCTAGATACTCAACCCCTTGTGTGATCAATTTGCGGCAGAAATGAACATCCAATTGAAAACTCTAGTATATGATATCGAATTAAGCTCAAATATAATATATAATGCGATATCAACCCCAAGACACAGAATGTAAAGTTTCAATTGATTCTGAAGTGTTTGTCTAAGGGTTCACTAATGTAGTGTTTCTGCGGCAGAAATGAATCTCGAAAAACAACCTCAAGAAATCAATATTAGAATAAGCCCAAATTTGACCTATGATCTCATCTCAACCCCAATAGACGGAATATGAATTTTCAATTGATTCCGAAGTGCTTTGCTTATGTTTCCCCAGAGTAATATTTTCTGCGGCAAGATTTCAATGATTCTGCAGATTTCAACTAATGCCTCTATCTCTCTTTCTTTTCTTTTCTTTTCTGTTTTTTTTTTGTCTTAATATACTGAAATGAAGAGACAGAAAACGATGAAATGAAACCTATTTTTTTTATTATTAGATGACGCTGACACAAAGAACAAGGAGATGAACACAGACACTAGAAACTTCAAGGAACACTAAAAAAAAGCACGAAAATAACAGAATGATATGACCTTGTTTCGGAGCCTAGCTCTGATACCACCTGATGCGAACCTCGTGATCACGTGGTCACGCAACCCACAACAAACACTGAAATCTGATCCCGGAAAGCCGAAATAGGTCTGATAGGAGTGTGACACAATGGAAACCTGCCCCAAGGCACCAGCACTATTGGAATGAGTAGAATGACACCACGAAGCCAGTTAATCTTCGATAAGCCGGATTCAGTTCGTTCAAGAACTGAAGAATGCAAGAATCACTCTCACACATAAATTAAAAAGTTCATAATTAAAATTAATCAATAGCTGCCGAAATTAGGGTTACATGTGTTTAAATAGTTCTTAAAAGTAACCCTAACGGACCTCTTATGTGGACTTAAATGAGGTCCAGTCAAAACTGACCCAAAAATCCTAAATTGAAAGCCCATAACTTAATCCAAGCAAGCCTTGGATCCTAGCTCAAAACAAAGTCTTAATTAAGCCCAAACAAGCCTTGGGCTGTAGCTAACAAAATTAAATAAAGCCCATAAGGCTTTTCTTTTATAGTCTTCCCTCAAGCCCATTAATCCCATGTTGTAGTAGGATTCTTTTGGCTCATTTGCTGTCCTCACTTCATGGCCCAAATAAGGTTGTATTGGACCCTTCCTGCACATAGATAAGATGTACCAGGATCTCCTCTTGATACTCCAATGGTCCTTGCAATTCTGACCTGGTTGAAACTTTCAAAACCAATGCATTCATTGCCTCTTTCAATGCCTTTGTCTTAGATCGCGTCATTGGACCATTTGGGACATGTAATGGGTCCTTGTTGTTGTTTTTGGGCTGGTCCGCATCAAAAATAAAAGCTCGAAATGGGAAAATACCAACCTCATACGTGTTATTTTTTGCATCTATTGCGTTGTCGTGGTCACACAAATTAATTACCCTAGCTTAAAACACACAAGATAGTATAGAGCAAGCAAGGGGTCGATCCCACGAGGAAGTTTCAAGTTAGATTTTTATGTTGTACGTTATGTGATTGGGGGGATTTGGTTTGTGATTATCTAAACTATGGCAGCAATTAAACTAGCAAACAAAATCAATTAAAACCGAAACTTATCAAGAAAACAAATCTTGGTCACAAGCATACATCCACCTACGGAAATTAGAAGCGATCCTTGAAACTAAAAATGCAGTTCATGTTCTGAAATTTTATCTTTTCTTAACGTGATTAATTAACGGATCCGCCGTATAACTAATCCTAACCAACAAACAATCAAAGTGTCTGCACTAATGATTCAATTTAATGGTAGCTTTAAGAACTAGATAATTTCATCAAGATTAACATACAAGTTGTCCGCAACTTGTGTCAATTTATTCAAATGTTCTCCCTAAGTTCAATAATGTAGTTCCGCCACAATTATCAAGCTTAGATGCTTCACAAGTTCATATCACAACTCCGGTTTTGATATTAAACTTAGCAATAGATTGTTCACAACAATAACTTAGAGTCCGCTCTAGCAATCATCAACAACAATCATAGAAAATATGCATAGGAAAACAATCATACTCATTCATAACATAAACTGAAAATAGAAGGAAGAATAAATCTCACGGTTCTTGAAATCCGAAAGTTTTTGTGTACTTGCAACCAAGCAAAAGAGTCTAGCCTTGCATGTTTATTGAACAACTAAATAAAAAGATGGAAGAACACATGATTTAGGGTTTGGAGGAGGAAGATTTTGTGTTTTCTTATGTGCTGGCCGCCACTTCCTTGCTCCTCTTCTCCTTTATATATGCTTAGAAACCCTAGTGTCTATTTTACAAAATAGTCCTTCCTTGAGTTGGCAGAATTTAGTTTTCCCTTGTAAAATTCATATCTCCTTCATAGAACATCGTTTTGAGCTGAAATTTGGAGCGTTTATAGGCCTTTGAGTCCTGAATCCACGAAAATTGAGTTTTCATCAATCGGACTTTTGTATCTCTAGATATTGAAGTTGTAATGGACAAAGGTCGATATCGGCAGATTGCAAGATTTGACTTTGAAGGCTGTGATTTCCATGATCTTCCTTATTTTATTTCTTTTATTTAGCTTTCCATAAATTTATGGATGTTAGCTTTTGAATGTCACTGGAATCACTTCATTTCGATCTCTAGAGCTTCCACTCTGCACAAAACACCGACTGAAGGTCAAATCTGTCAATCATCTCTAATTACCTCCTTTTTGCATCTTTCATCCAAAAATGCCTTCAAAATATAAAACAAAGAATATCAAGGCATTTTATACATAAAACATATGCAAAACACTATGTAAATATGGATGAAATTATCAAATAATATGGTCGCATCAGCATCCAATGATAACAAGGAACCTTTATGATGGATTAAAAGCCATGGAAATTGAATATTCATCTGCTAAGCAGCCATATCAATGACTCGGAAAACCTGCAATATCCACACCAGTCTAAGATCCCATTATCCTTCTTTTTCTGAGTCAAATCTGCAACCCAGAAACCCAGGTAACACATCCCAAGAAATAACTAAAATTCTCCATAGAAAGGTTTAGTAGAGTGACTCGAACACAACTGATGCATACTATATTAAATGTTGTAGACAATCAAATATAAAAATTATAACTCGAAAAGGAAAAATTGTAATCTCGTAATTGTTATTTTTCACATCCAATGATAACAAGGAACCTTTATCATGGATTGAAAGTCATGGAAATTGAATACTCATCTGCTAAGCAGCCATATCAATGACTCGGAAAACCAGCAATATCCACAACAGTCTACGATCCCATTATCCTTGTTCTTCTTAGTCAAATCTGCAACGCAGAAACCCAAGTAACGCATCCCAAGATACAACTAAAATTCTCAATAGAAAGGTTTAACAGAGTGACTCCAACACAGCTTATGCACAGTATATTAGTGTTAGTGGACAAGCAAATATAAAAATAAGAGCTCGAAAAGGGGAAAATACCAATCTCTTGTTATTTTTCACATCCAATGATAACAAGGAACCTTTATAATGGATTGAAAGCCATGAAAATTGAAAACTTATCTGCTAAACAACCATATCAACAACTCGGAAAACCTGGAATATCCACAACAGTCGAAGATCTGATGATCCTTCTTTTCCTTAGTCAATCTGCAACCCACAAACCCAAGCAACGCATCCCTAGATACAATTAAAATTCTCTATAGAAAGGTTTAACAGAGTGACTCCAACACAGCTCATGCATAGTATATTAGAGTTAGTGGACAAGCAAATATAAAAATAAAAGCTCGAAAAGGGAAAATACCAATCTCATACGTGTTATTTTTTGCATCCAATGATAACAAGGAACCTTTATAATGGATTGAAAGCCATGGAAATTGAAAACTCATCTGCTAAGCAGCCATATCAATGACTCGGAAAACCTGCAATATCCACACCAGTCTAAGATCCCATTATCCTTCTTTTTCTGAGTCAAATCTGCAACCCAGAAACCCAGGTAACACATCCCAAGAAATAACTAAAATTCTCCATAGAAAGGTTTAGTAGAGTGACTCGAACACAACTGATGCATACTATATTAAATGTTGTAGACAATCAAATATAAAAATTATAACTCGAAAAGGAAAAATTGTAATCTCGTAATTGTTATTTTTCACATCCAAT
>CM045910.1:2261099-2263599 GCA_025169955.1 Salix arbutifolia | reverse complement strand
TTGCTTTCCATCCGGTTGACCAGTTCAGTGCAGTCTCCAAGTGGTCGTCCGCTTCCTCTCTCAGCTTCTTCTCAGTTTAAGCTTTGGTTGGCTTTTCTGTGCTAGCCATGGCAAAAAGGAAAGCCAAGAAGAAATCTCCATCTTCTTCCTCTCGCCCCCTTCCTTCATGTCCAGCTCGCCAATTTATTTCGGGTCCTTCGTCCCCCACCAGAAAACAAGCCCGTCACTCTTCCCTTCCCCCTCAATCACGTATGATGGACCTTGCTATTCCTCCCTTGCCGCTCACAGGCCCCAATTGGTTGCCAGATTTGTGTTCAGTCCCAAGGGTCCCAGTTTTGGTTGCTTCGGGCACAGCCCCCTCTGGTTCGGCTGCTTTGTGCCCAATTGGTGTTGTTCAAGCTCCTCCACCTTCTCCTCCTCAGCCTCCTAGCCCACAGCTTTTTGTCTCCGAGAACTCTCCTACTTTCTCTAGCCTGTTTGCTCCCGTTGTAGTGCATAGCCCCGGGGAATCTGACAGTGATGCCTCCACTGCGTACAATTCAGATTCTAGCTCGCACTATGGGTCTCCTGCCTTGGCAGATTTGGGGCTCCTTGGCCGTCAGCCTTCTCCAGTTTCTTCAGCTCCTGCAGTTGCCGAAGGCCCTCTTGAAGTCCCAGCTGTCTCAGGTACTGCCAAATCTCCCCCTCTAGGTCCTTGGAAAAATCTGTTTGCTACAAACCGCAGTCCCTCTACTGATGCTCAACTTATACATTATTCTGAATTGTCTGACTCTGCAAAATGTGATATTTCGTATGATGATTTGGATTGTGCTTGTGATGTGTGGAGATCTTGTTTGATTGGTTATGTGTCGGGAAGATTTCCTAGGTTTAGAGCCCTTAAAAGCATGATTGTGAATACTTGGCATTGTGAAGCCGTTTTGGATGTGCATGATTCTGGATGGTTGGTATACAAATTCAATAATGAAGTTGATAGATTGGCTGTGTTGAAGGGAGGACCCTATCTTGTTTTTGGCCGACCTTTAATCCTTAAGGAGATGCCTGAATTTTTTGATTTTAATTCTGCCGAGATGTCCACTGTTCCTGTTTGGATTAAGTTGCCAAATCTTCCACTTAGATGTTGGTCTTCGAAATCTCTATCTAAGATTGCTAGTATCGTTGGGAAACCTCTGCAAAGTGATATTCTCACCCGTTCTATGTCTCTGCTTTCATATGCCCGTATCTTGGTAGAGCTAGACCTTCGTAAACCTCTTCGTGAGCATATAGCTGTTAGTTTGCCGAATGGTGTGATTATTGATCAGCAGGTTATTTATGAGACTCTTCCGAAGTTTTGCTCCCACTGTCATGTCATTGGGCATTTTGTGGACTCTTGCTCCAAAGCTCCAAGGCCCGTTTCGGTTTCCAAGTCCCAAGCTTCTGCTGCCTTGGTGTCTCCTCTTTCCTCTCCAGCCGAGAAGGTTGTGTTGTCTTCTGTAGGGACTTCCCCAGTTCTTCTCTCGGTTCCTTTGTCTCCTCCTTTGTCTGATGAGGGTATGCCAGATCCTATGGTTTGTGAAGTTGCTGCTGGTGACTGGCAGCCTGTGCCGAGGAAGCACACTAGTAATAGGCAGCACAAGGTTGGCCCGGTTCCAGCAAATTTGGGTCTCGGCAAAGACAGCTCTGCTTCCAAAGGTAAATCAGTTGCAGTAGTTGGTAATGTATCTGGTGGCACAGGGTTGACAGTTTCGGGCAGCGTTGCTGCAGGCTCTGTAATGGGTATGGGTTGTGTGGGGCTGAATGGTAAGCCGGCAGGGGCTGATCCGCATCTTCCCGTTGCAGCAGAATTGGGTCCGGGCTTGAGGGCAGACTCAAAGGGTATTTTGGTTCCTAAAATGGCTCCGCAGCGTGGTTCTAGCAGGTTGCACTTGAATGGCTTAGGGCAGGGAGGTCACACCGGGAAGGTTTTACAATCAAAATCCCATTTATCGCGCGGAGATGGTAGGAACCTTCCTACCACTACTGCCCCATGATGATTGTTAAATGCTGGAACGTTAGAGGGCTAAATAGTCCTCTAAAGCAGCATGAGGTGGTCAACCTCATGAAGAAATCTTCGGTTGATGTTTGTGGGTTGTTGGAATCTAAACTGTCCTTGTCTAAGGTTTTGGTTCTTCAAAAGTTTCGGCTCAAGAAGTGGAATTTTCTGACGAATGCTGCTCAGTCTTCTATGGCTCTTATTGTTGTTTTTTGGAATCCCTCTATAGTTTCTATGGATATGGTTAGCAGCTCCTCTCAGGGCCTCCATGTCCATGTCCGTAGTCTTGTGAGCCAAATTGCTTTTCACATTACTTTTGTATATGGGTTACATACTATTGTTGCTAGAAGAGCTCTTTGGGATAGTCTTCGTGATTGGTGCCCCCCGGGTCCTTGGATGGTCTTAGGGGATTTCAACTCCCTTCTGTCTCAGGATGACAAGTTGAATGGCAGTGCTGTTTCCATGTATGAGACTGCCGATTTTAATAAATGC
>CM045910.1:2241099-2246099 GCA_025169955.1 Salix arbutifolia | reverse complement strand
CAGCCAAGCCTCCAGCCACCTCAACCTCTCCTCCTCCCTCTCCCAAGCAAAGGAATACAGACTATGACAGTAGTGGTTCATGTGCTTCAAAGTCCAGCCACTCCAATGGCAGCCTGCTCCCCAACTACGAAGAGTTTGAAGATAGTGAGAAGGAAGAAGATGAGTTCGGTCCAGCCATGTCCAAGGAAGATGAAGCTTATGTTTCCAAGTTTTTCTTCTCTTCTCCCATGTCTGAAATGTATGCAAAGGATTGTCTTGTGTTGCATGCAAGTCACGCACAACCCATTGCGCAAGAGGAGGCAGCCATGACAGCTGCGTTTCTAGGCAGTGACAGCCCCTTGCTGCTCTCGGCTGGCACAGCCCCTATGGCTGCTTCTCGTCACCAAGCTTCTTCCCCACCTTGTGCCAAGGCAAATGATGTGTCTTCTTTCAATGATGGTGCTGGGGTTGTGGTCTCAGCAAAGGGGAGGGAGAAAGAGGATGCTGTTTTTCTCCAGCTGCAATCTGCAGCAACAGATGATGTGCGTTTTCTTGACAGTTTTCGTCCCTCTTCTTCCTTTGCCAAGGGAATGGATGTTGGTGTTCGTTCCTCCTCCTTTGCTAGGGAAAATGCTGCTACTTTGCTTGGGAATTTGATTGCGAGGACTGACCTCGCGCAAGTGGGAGACGCTCCCCTTCAGCTGCCAATGGCAGCAGTGCATGACACTCATGGTTCCACTTCTTCTCTTTCCCTAGCTCAGATAATGGGTGTCAATGCTGTTCCTCCTTCTCCCTCCATTGCTGTGGCCAATGAAGCTTCTATGCTAGGGACAGTCGCGAGGAGCAAGGCTGCGAAAACTGATTTTGCGAGAATGGGGGCTGCGAAAATGGATTTCGCGACAGTGGGGGCTGCGAAAACAGATTTCGCGAAAACGGCAGCAGCTCTTGGGGGAGTTTTGGACAACGCGGCTGCGATGAATGGTTCAAAGGATGGTCAAGCATCACATGGAAAATGGAAAGATTTGTTCTCTTCCAATCGAAGGGCCGAAAGCGGAACCAAATTGGTACACTTCTCAGAACTTAATAATGCCCCAACTTGTTCCTTGCTTGAGAATGATCTTGGTAATCTTAAGGATGTATGGAAGTATTGCATTGTGGGGTATGTTGTGGGTAAATTTCCGGGATTCAAAGCTCTTAATCATATTATTGTTAACTCATGGAAATGTAAGGCATCGCTAACCATTCATGAATCGGGTTGGTTAGTTTATCGATTTTTGCATGAGGAAGATAAGATTGCTGTGCTTAGTGGAGGTCCGTATCTAGTGTATGGCAGACCTTTGATATTGAAATCCATGCCTCAATTTTTTGATTTTTCAACCGCGGATATGTCCACCGTCCCGGTTTGGATTAAGCTTCCTAATCTCCCGCTGCAATGTTGGTCGCCAATCTGCTTGTCTAAAATTGGGAGTGTTCTTGGAAAGCCTATTCAGTGTGATGTGTTAACCTCCTCTATGTCCCGCCTTTCATTTGCTAGAATTCTTGTTGAGATTGATTTGCTTGCTGATCTTAAACATTCTGTGTGCATTACGCTGCCTAATGGTGCATCTTTGAATCATAAAATTGTTTATGAAACTTTGCCAAGATTTTGTAAGCATTGCAGAGTTATTGGTCATAACACTTCTCTTTGTCCACACACATTGGATAAGCAAGTGCCTTCAAATCCCGTAACAGCCAAGGTAGCATCGGCACCTGAGAAAGATTTAGTGAAACGGTGGGTTCCGGTTAAGAAGGTGAATGAGACGATAGAGCAGCAATTGAGTGATGAGACCTCTCGTCCTTTGACAAATGAAGAAGCCTCTCGGCCATCAAATGAAGATGCCTCTCGGCCATCAAATGAAGAAGCCTCTCGGCCGTCAAATGAAGAAGCCTCTCGGCCATCTGAATGTGAGGAGCCTCCTCGGGCTAAGGAAGTGCAGGGTACTTACCCTTTGAATGAGTTCTTGGATGAGCAGCAGGTTGATCCAATGCAGCTGGAAACTGATGCCGGTGAGTGGACGGTTGTTACAAAGAGAAATGGCAAATCAAGAGTGGCTAATGATAATGCCATTGCAGTGACTAGTTCGGGGGATTCGGTTTCTTCGGTGGGATTAGATATTGACTCGTTATGTGGTGCGACCACGCGCAGTGGTAGTCGGCGAACAGATTTTCCTCCTAGGAGCACAGGGCTGAAGGCCTTAGCTCCGGCACCTTTATGTTAATCTACTGCTGGAACATCAGGGGGCTTAACCGTCCTCTGAAGCAACATGAGGTTGTTAACCTCATTAGAAAGAAAGGTGTTGATGTTTTTGGTCTGTTGGAGTCTAAGCTTTCTGCGGCCAAGATTGCTAGCATGCAGCAATTTCGGCTGAAGAATTGGAAGTTCTTGTCCAATGCTGAGGTGGCAGGTACTGTTGCTCGAGTCATTGTTTTTTGGAACCCGTCTTCTGTCTCGGTGGATTTACTTGCTAGTTCGGCACAGGGTCTTCATGTCTCCATTTGCAGTCTGGTTCATCAAGTCCGTTTCCAAGCTACCTTTGTATATGGTTTTAATACAGTTGTTGCTAGGCGGGCGCTTTGGAATGATCTCAGATGCTGGGACTCGTGTGCTCCTTGGATGATCCTGGGTGATTTTAATGCTGTTATGTCTCCGGCAGATAAGCACAATGGAGAGCCTGTGACTGGTTATGAAACTTCAGATTTTTTTCACTGCTGTACTGAATTGGGCCTCGCTGATGTTAACTATTCAGGCAGTCATTTCACTTGGTCTAATGGCAGGATCTGGACAAAGATTGATAGAGTTCTGGTGAATCACGCTTGGTCCTCTATTCTGTGTCCTATCCAGGTCCATTATGATCCGCCGGGTTCTTTTTCAGATCACTCTTCGGCAATTATTAGGTTTGGTCGTACTCAAGCCATCGGGCGGCGCTGTTTCAAGTTCTATAATATGTGGGGTCTGCATGAGAATTTCATTGACTTGACGGCCGCCTCGTGGAATTTGGAGGTTTATGGCTCGCCGATGTTTGTCTTGTGCTCTAAACTGAAGAGGTTAAAATTGCCGTTGAAGGAGTTGGGCAAGCATCACTTCAGTCACATTTCAAGAGTCTTTGCAGGGTGACAGGGACAACTCGCAGCTTTTGGACATTGAGAAACA
Source organism: Salix arbutifolia (assembly GCA_025169955.1). NCBI lineage: Eukaryota > Viridiplantae > Streptophyta > Magnoliopsida > Malpighiales > Salicaceae > Salix > Salix arbutifolia. The sequence continues at coordinate 2,242,930 of CM045910.1, read as the reverse complement.
AATGCGCAGCAAGTTGGTCCATCTTAAATCTGCGGAGAAAATGTTCTTTAGTCAGAAGCTCAAGTGTGATTACTTCAAAGACTGTGACAGAGGCACCAGTTTCTTTCACGCTATCATGGGTCAGAAGCAGCGAAAGAGGTTCATAGCTTCTATTATGGGCAGTAATGGAGTTCCTACTAATTCCGAATCAGAGATTGGGGCTGAATTTGTTAATTTCTATCAGAACCTCCTGGGGGTGTCGAAAGAAACAGCTGCTTTGGACATGGACGTTATTCGGTGTGGACCATGTCTTGCTCCCTCTGCCCATGATGGGCTTCTTGCTCCTTTTTCGGGTGATGACATTAAGGCGGCTTTGTTCAGTATTGGTAATGACAAAGCTCCTGGGCCAGATGGTTACTCGGCTTTTTTCTTCAAAAAAGCATGGGATATTGTGGGGCCCGACTTTATCATGGCTGTTCAGGATTTTTTCCTCTCTGGGAAAATGCTTAAGCAGATAAATCACTCCATCATAGCCTTGATTCCTAAATCTGCTAATGTCTCTTCTCCTAGTGATTTTCACCCGATCTCCTGTTGTAATGTCATATATAAGGTTATCTCTAAGCTTCTTTCGGACAGGTTAGCTCGCATTCTACCGGATATTATTAGCCCGCTGCAGAATGCTTTCTTGGGTGGTCGGAAAATGGCAGATAATATTTTCTTGGTCCAGGAGATGCTTCGGGATTATGGTCGCAAACGGACTTCTCCCAAATGTCTCATGAAAATTGATTTCAGGAAAGCCTTTGACTCGGTTCAGTGGGGTTTTCTGGAGAATCTTTTAGACATGCTTGGGCTTCCCTCCAGATTTGTTCATCTGATTATGCTGTGTGTTTCTTCAGCCTCTTACTCTGTCGCGGTCAATGGTAATCTTTACGGTTACTTCAAGGGTAAGAGTGGTATCAGGCAAGGTGACCCATTATCGCCCTATCTGTTTATTTGTTGCATGGAGTATTTTTCCCGCATGCTTAAGCAGTCTTCCAGGTTGCCGGGATTTCACTTTCATCCCAAGTGCAGTTCACTAGGCATTACTCATCTTGCTTTTGCTGATGATGTCCTCCTGCTTTGTCGAGGTGACATTAGTTCGGTGAGTATCCTGCATCAGCATCTTCGATCCTTTGGTAACGTGTCAGGTCTTGATCTTAATCCCTCCAAATCTTCCATTTATTTTGGAGGAGTCCAGCAGACTGCGAAAGATGCTATTCTCCAGTTGACCGGTTTTATTGAAGGAACTTTTCCCTTTACTTACCTGGGTGTTCCGCTTAGCCCTCATCGGCTTTTGGCGAGCCAATATACTCCTCTTTTACATAAGTTGGAGCTTGCTATCCAGGGTTGGATGGGTAAATTCCTCACTTATGCTGGGCGGTTAGAGTTACTGCGTTCTGTGTTGAATGGGATGGTTCAATTTTGGGTTGGAATCTTTCCTATACCGGGAGTTGTTCTGTCTCGTATCATCAGTATTTGTAGAAGTTTTTTGTGGTCGGGGTGCATTGGGAAAAAAACTGCTTTGGTGGCTTGGAAGCAAATATGTCTTCCGAAGAGTGAAGGAGGCCTAGGGATTCTGGACCTGAAAGCACGAAGTACATCTGTCCTCGCTGGTCATATTTGGAATATTCACCTCAAAGCAGATTCCATATGGATCCAATGGGTGCACCACGCCTATCTCGGCTCCTCAGATATCTGGATTGCGCAGGCGAGCAAAGCCTCTTCTCCGCTTTGGAAGGCTATACTTCTCCTAAAAAATAATATCATCGACGCTTGTGGCAATCAGGGAGACGCCATTAGCTTGGTCAGAAGT